>JAHBCN010006104.1:0-50904 GCA_019359885.1 Listronotus oregonensis | reverse complement strand
GAATTGCAGTAACCGCTGACCCAGCTAAAACTGCAACGTTAGCAATAAATTATATATAAATAGTAGGCTTGTAATAGATTTAAGTTAGTTCCAATTTATATTGTGTACTCGTTATTATAAGTATTTGATACTGTAATATTTAATAAAGGTCTTTTTAAAAAGTACCTTTGACCTTTGCAACTCTTAACTTGCATTTTGAAAAAATTGGTAGGCAAAATGGTTCGTTTCCTGGACTATTAAATATTGTTTCTTGCGTAAAAAAATAATTAAACAATTTTGTATTTCGAGTTATAACAAAGTTGCCAATGGCCGATACTTAATTTGGATAACCCTGTAGAGTAGTGGTCGCCAACCCGTCGATCGCGAGCTACCGGTAGCTCGCAAAAGCAATTCTGGTAGCTCACGTTGTAAAAAATCTAAAGGTGTAAAAATCATACGAGTATCAGCAAATTTCTAAATGGTTAAAAAAAAACAACTTTTTGCTAATACAGTGATAAGGCGAGTAGAAGTAATGAGCAATGATATGTTTTCGCAGTTAAGAAGTGACTTAGATAACTGTGTTTATTTTTCCCTGCAACTGGATGAATGAGCAGATGTGTTTGACACCTCCCAGATGGCCTTATTAATCAGGATGGTTTGAACAATTTTTACAATATTAAAGAAGATTTTTTGAAGTTTTTTTCACTAAACGGATATACTACTGTACTGGATTTGTTTTCTCATTTCAAAAATTTTATTTCATCTGAGAAAATTCCAATATCTAAAATGGTAGGCTTGACAACCGATGGTGCTCCAGCTATGGTGGGTTGTGATAAGGGTCTGGTGGCGCTATGTCGCAATGATGGAAGTTTTCCACAATTCCTTTCTCAGTTACCACTGTATTATACATCAGCAAGCAATATGTGAAAATTTTCTAAAGTTAAACAACGTTATGAAATTGGTGATAAAAATTGTGAACAAGGTTAGAGCTCAAGCGTTACAAAGAAGACTACTTAAAACCTTGGCCGATGAAATTGACTGTCAATATGGAGAGCTACTTTTTTACTCTGAAGTCCGATGGTTGAGCAGAGGACGAGTACTGTAACGTTTCAATGATGTCCTGTCTGCTATAGTCCAGTTTTTTAAACAGCGCGATGAACCGATTACGGAACTGGAAAATTCAATCTGGCTTAGAGATTTTGGTTTTCTGGTGGACATTATAGAAAAATTTAATGAGCTTAACTTGCAGCTTCAGGGGAGATACAAAGAACTAGCGGAAATAATTTCTGATATTAATGCATTTATCAAAAAACTTGAGTTTTGGAAACAAAACCTAAGAAACCGCGACACCAAGCATTTTCCTATTATTTTAGAAAAGATATCACAAAATTTATTAGAACCCTATGACAGTAAATATCATATGGAAATAGTCTCTAACTCAAAGGAGAACTTCAAAAATCGTTTCCAGGATTTCCATAAAATTGCTTGTTTCACCCTTCATGGTAATCGATATACAACAGTTGCAACTTGTGTTATGAAAAACTTTGGCGAAGACATCACTGCAACAGAAATGGAAGTGATGGCGTTTCAAAATGACTTAGCTTTAAAATTGTTAGTCTCAAATACAAAATGTAACTGAGCTTTAGTAAGTAAAGACAAATATTTAGTTCTATGTTATGTTGTCTTGAAGGGTAAAGCGTTAATTAGTTTAGTGTATTTGTGTGAACCTTCTTTCTCCAATATGAAGTTAATTAAGAACAAATATCGCAATCAACTTACAGATGAACATTTAAATAATTGTATTGAAATGGATGTATCAATCTATCCTCCAAACATTTAAAAAATTATTGATGAGACTGAATGTCAACCTTCGCGTTAAACATGTAATTTATTTTTTATCTGCACATGTTTTTGCTTAAAATAGTGCATTACTTTTTTGTTAATTGTATTCACTTTTATCATATCCTATGTGACATGCTATTGTGGCTGCGTAAAAATTTTGGTATTATTGGTAGATATAAATATGGATGTATTTATGAGTTACGTAATAGAAAAGGTATAAATAAGTACTATAAGTTTATTAAAACTTATTAGTGAAATAAAAAATACGTCGAATATACCTGTGTATTATTTAATTTAGGTTAGCTTACGTAGGTACGTTTTTTTACGTTACGTTTTTTATTTTTCCAAAATTATGAAAGTAGCTCAACACATTGAAAATGTTGGCGGCCACTGCTGTAGAGCAATGATGATTTGTAAGACATGGTATTTTAAAATAAATAGAGATAATGGAAGTCCAAGAAATTTCTTTCATTGAACTTTTTTGATGAATTAAGGTTTAGGCAAGTTGTTAATGCAAGACGTTTTTCGTGGTTTTAGTTAATGCAAGTAAAATATACTTTGTGTCTTGTAGCTATTTTAAGTATAAAAAGTTCCGTCGTGTTTTTACAGATTTTTTTTTTTTAGTTATTGTATGTACGTGCTTGTTCGTCTAAATCAGCATGTAATGTCAGCTCAAAGCTCTTTTCTAAGCAACACTTTTGCATCTGAACTGATAGAAGTAAAACGATCATTAGATCAGTTTATGCAAACCCAAATAGATTCAATAAAAGAGTGTCGTTTGCCTAGAAAATCGAAATTAGGGATATTACCATATGTATCAAATTTGGAAATATTTGCTGTCAACGCACAATGTCTCTTAAAGAGTGACCGAGCAGCTGATTTGGAAAAATGGTATACTAGATTAATTGATACAATGATAGAATTCATAGCAACTCACGCAAATGACCAAAAGACTCCTTCACAAGTGATTAAAATGGGTAAGGTTAAAGAAAATTAATTAATTTTATATTTGCTTAGTTTCCTAATAACATGAAGCCACTGCCCATTTTTATGGTCTACTGAGCTTGACTTCTTTTTGTTAGTGAGCAGAGGTTGCCAAATCTTGTGGATATCTAAACTTGGTTTACTATAAAAATGGGAATTGTTATTAATAATAGCAGCTTTTTAAACTTTCGTTTCTTCCAGTTGGATTCTTTTAGAACAATAATAGCATCTTTCCAATTAATATTATGATGTTTAGACCAAGCAGGTTTCGCAACACCTGACTTGTCAGTCTCGCCCATTCAAGTATATTTTTAATGTATCTTAATTATAACTTCTAAAGGTTTCTTTATCTCACCAATATAAAGATCACCACACTCACAGGGTATTCCCTGTGAGTGTGGTGATTCCCGCATTCAAATTACTCGTTTTTTTTTAGTAAGAAAACTTCTGAGGGTGTTGCGGGAAGAGAATGCTATTTTGATGTCGTATTTCTTTGCTATTCTTCTTATTTTTTCAGAAGTTCCAGGATCTTCATTTTTTGTTATTGATTTGTATATGTATAACCTGTTTTTTATTTTGAAAGTTTGAAATTGTTTTTTGAACAAGTGTTTCGGTGTAACCGTTCTGTCGCAGGTCTTCCTTGATATTATCAACTTCTTTATTTAACAAAATGTCAGTGCTACATATTGTTTTAGCACGATTATAGAGTGTTTTTATTATACCTTCTTTCGTTGTGCCAGAATGATTAGACTCAAAATTCAAGTATTGTCCGGTGTGTGTTGGTTTTCTATATACTGATGGTTCAACTGAATTTCCGGATCGCCTTACTAATACATCAAGGAACAGTGAGGAATCCTTTTCTTTTTCCATGGTAAATTTAATAGACGGATGAAAATTATCTAGGTGATCCAGAAATGATTTTAGTTGTTCCTCACTACCGTTCCAAATAATGAAGGTGTCATCCACATATCGCAATCAAACTTTGAGCTTGACCTGTGCTTTCCCAATTACATGGATTTTAAACCATTCCATGTATATATTAGCCACAATTGGAGAGAGCGGTGAACCCATCGGAAGGCTTGAACCCATCGGAAGGCTATCATCTTGGGCGTAAAACCTATCTTTAACTTGAAAGTAGGAATTACGTAGACAGCACTCTAACAGATCCACAACTCCATCCAACGGCAGTGTGGTTCTTTCTGCTAACGATTAGTCAACCTCGAATTTGGCATTGATAATGCTTAATCACTCCTCCAGGGGAATATTAGTGTACAAGCTCTCAACATCAGAACTTACAAAAGAGTCATTTGATGTTATCTCAAATTTTTTGATAATGTCAACAAAATGTGCAGAATTTTTAACAAATGATGGCGTCTTACCCACTAATGGTTAGATTATGTTTAGTAAATACTTGGCCAACTCACTAGTTGGAGAATCTCTAGAAATGGTGATTGGTTGGAGTGGTATCTCAGCTTTATGAATCTTCGGTTATCCGTAAAGGTGTGGGGGCTTGCTGTAGTGTGGTGTAAGTTTCGACCTGATCTTGACCGGCAAATAATTCTGATATTTTCTTAGAGTTCTGTAGATCTTTCCTTCAATTAGGATCCTAAAAGAGTAGTCTTTAGTACCCTTTCTCCAACACTTCATCTATTTTTCTATCATAAGTTTGCGTGTCCAATATAACCGTGGCGTTTCCTTTATCCGCAGGCAATATATTAATATTTTCTTTCTTTTGAAGGTTGTCGATTGCGTGTTGTTCTTGTTTAGGTAGGTAGGTAGGTTTAAGGTGAGTGGACTTTTTACGCCCTCCACTGCGACCGCTCGGTCTATTGTGGCTCACACCTTTTTATATTCCTCCCAACAGGATCAGACCTCCAACGAATCCGATACCAGATTGGGAGAGAGTTCTAACATCTCCTCTTACTCGTGTCGCTACCGGACACGAGCACAATATGTGTTCTGGTGTCCCGGTCTAGTGACGTGGGTAGCTACCAGGTCCTTGTTACAGGAACCAGATGTTCTTTTTGAGGCCGCATCCCCGGCCTTACCCTATGAAAACGGTCCCATCCGCTTTCTGTTCAAAGCCAGGGAACCCTTTTCCCTACAAAGGCGGTTCTGTCCACCTTCTGTTTGGATTCAGGGATCCCTTCCCAAGCACCTGTTTGTTCGGGATGGATTAGCCCTTCCCCGTGAAACAGGCGCCGGTGACTTTAGGGGCACCTTACGAAACGGATTCACCCGTTTCGGTCGGCGCACCTTTGTCTGCTTGTGACCTTGAGTGGCACCTCTCGAAACGGATTTATCCGTTTCGGTCAGCGCACCTTTGTCACTTTTTTCCTATAAAAGCGGTTATGTCCGCTTTCTGTTTGGAGCTAGGGAAGTAATAGTCCACCACGGCAGAGCCCCGCATTACCGCAGTAAGGCTAGATACTCTGAGAGGTCGCCCTGTATCTCAGAGGCACCGTTGGAGACACCTGTTTAAGGCCCAGGATGTCATTCACTCAACGAGCAGAGATACTTACTGTTTGAAACGTTGTGAAAGAAAAATTAAATTGAGACAAAGAAGGTCCGAGAACCAGTTTTTTTATCAACCTACAATATTGTCTAGAACCTTCAGGGAAACAACAGAACTGCAATATTTTTATTGTTTAAACAAACCATTTTTTTTGCACAGAATATAAATTAGAAAAGAAATAATCGCAACAGTAATGCATTCAGCTTAATATTTGCTGGGACTTACAGTCCGCCTTATTTATTTATTTTACGTGTTGTAATTACCCGGTATAAAAACACGTAGCGTCGGTTTTTACCTTTTTTTACAAACTATAGATAACCTAACTTTAGATATGTAATCGCTAATCGCATTTATGGCAAGATTACGCTAGCGCGCACTAAACCAACGATATGGTTATCCAGCATGCATATTTGAAATAAAGACTTAGCCGGACTTAGAAATTTCTATACATCATTAATTAATTTATATTCATGAAATATATTTTTTTTATTGTGACATTCAAAGTGACACTTTTCAAAACTTATTGACGGTATCAAATATCTTAGTTTTCATAACTAGTTACAAAAAGTAAAATTTTTCGGAACTGGTGATGGAAAGTAAGATATTAGACTACGTCAATAAGTTTTAGAAAGTTTTTCATATTTTAAACTTTAATTAAAAAAAAAATATATCAAATTCCAAATTAGAAATAAATATGGTGTGAAACGCGTTGGGAAACACCATTTACCATAACTTATATTCTTTTGCTCTGCTCGTTACGAAAAATAGTGCTTTTCCAAACTGGTTGCACAAATAACTCTTTTTTTTATATATTTAGATATTGATTTTTTTTATTTTGCGTTTTTATACATTTATAAATTATGTTAGGTAGTAATATAAACAATAAGGTAACAAAATTAAAAATACAAAATTGAAATACCAAAAAATAGGTGCTGATAAAAGATAGGGTTTGTTTCAAGACCCAGTCTTTGTACCGCTGTGAAACGGTTTTGAAACTGTTAGAATCGATTAAACGCGTGAATGTCTACTTTACACGGTTTTAGGTCAGTTCAGAAACGACGAAGTTTGAACTCTTTCTGTATATTTAAAGGGTTCTGCTTTGCTTGGGGATAAGTAAAGGGATCGTGTAATACACTCTCTGTCTCCTATGGTTTAGGAATGGGTTTATTTGACTGGACTTGCATATGGCCGTACAATAAACATTTTTTGCGAGATTGGAACAAACTTATAAACAGAAGAGAAAAAAATGTTGGTACAAATAACATTAACTCTTTTCCTGCTTAGACTTATGTTTTAGATAGCGGTAATAAGATATTGTAAACATCTTAAATGTATTTATACAAAACGAGCATACATTTACTAGAGGCGTCCTTGTCGTTTGGCAGTGCGAATAAGCGTGCAAGAGAAAAAAAAGAGAATCATAGTATAACCTTTCACCGTGTCTTCAACGTATCGCTGTAGGGGATCTTTTGCTCTTTTATGGGTATTTTCACGGCTTCTGCTCAGAGGCCAGTATAATTCCCCCTCTTGCAGCTCCCAACAGAGCAACACGTAGTGCAGTTAGGCATCCTTTTACAGTTCAACTGGAGAGGCCCCAAACTTCTCACTTTCTTCCTTCCTTCATTCCTTTGGAACTTGCTGTCCGCAGAAGTTTTTTCCTTCTCCTCCCAATTTTCAATAGTCCCGGGTAAACAAACTCCCTCTCACCACACTTAGGACATCCACGGTACGTTAGTACTTAGCCATCGGCCTTCGTGGATTGTCCAAAGATTAAAAATGAAAATAAAAAAAAAGGTAACATTAATTATAATTACTTATTATATTTTAGAAAATTATCACCATTTGTACTCTTTATTGTCCCAGTTAAAAATATCAGTTCTTGATAGTCAGCGAAAAGAAGCCAAGCAAAAATACAACGATGCTCTGCAAGCTTATGTGACACTGTACTTTGGTCGCCCATTGGAAAAATTAAACGTAAGTTTTTTTCTTAAGAAAAAAAATGTTTGTAAACGATTACTTTATTGTTAAAATTGTATATTCTGTAAGATTATTTTTATTAGTACAGGAAAATTAAGCCTTTTGGCTTGGAATTTTTTTGTCCAGCATAGATTTACCTGAAATTTTTTTTTCAGATTCGTAATCAGCGCCCCAAAAAACCCCCGTATACCAAATTTGGTCAAAATCGGAGAGGAGGCAACTTTCGAGACAATTACCGTACAGGAAATTAAGCCTTTTGGCTTAGAATTTTTTTGTCCAGCATAGATTTACCTGAAATTTTCACAGAAGGTTGGGGTGCTTTTATCCTGGGGATGGGGTGGTGAAAATTTTTTATTACATTTTAACTACAGGAATCGATAAAGAAAGTAATTTTAACACGTTGACGGACACAACGTGTATAGACGTCGTCCGGAATAATACCCGCTACGACACAACGTCAGCAGACGTTGGCTTGCTGTATTTACTACCATGTAACTTATATGTTTGTGTCAGTATGCACAGAATAAAACTAACTCTACTGTCATCACACATCGAAACACCGTATTATCTATGACCACGTGATGTAGCATTTGCAGTTTCCCGCGAAAAACGATGCAACCTCTATAGTCGTCGTGTTTACATTGTCAAGCCATAAGTGATCAGTTTTGTGTCGCACCGGGAACGCTCGGATGTTTTCATCACACGTTTCATTTTCATTGTGATTTTATAATTAGTGAACTGTTCAAATCCAAAGGTCAGTACTTTTTTTAGTAACAGAAATGTATGTTATTATTGTTTACATAATGTATCTCTAGTATTCATTCAATTTTATGAAAATGACAGATAACCTAAATGATCGTAAACATTTGGTTGTATCTAAAGTTTCGATGGACGGGTTTTTTGTTCTAAAAAGGGTTTCTTTGTAGTGTTTTTTTATCCTTTAATATCTGTACAATTTCGGGCTTTGTTTGTAACATATGTACTCTTTCCAGATGGGAGATCCATACGAAAGGGAGCAAAGACGAATGCTCAACCTTTATGAAGAAGTTTCTTCGGGCGAAGAAATGCATGACCCCTTTAGTGATAGTGAAGGTCAGTTTGGCTCAGATGAAGATTACGACCCTACGAATGAAATGTCTGATTCCGAAGAATCTGATGAAATATCCAGAGAGAACTACGAGCTAGATGAAGATCCAGAACACAGTAGAGAGGCAGCAAATTCCGCCTCTCCAGAAGATGGAACGGAAATAGAAAACGAATCAGAAGCCGAGGCCGAGCCGTCTGAAATGGATGATGAATGGGAGGAAACTACAACTGATATCGAAGATTTTCCATTCGACGAAACCTCTGCCGGTTTAAAAATTACCGTTGATGAAAATTTTCATCCCATAGATATGTTTCACAAATTATTCAGTCTCGAAATTGTAGATTTGCTAGTCATCGCAACTAATGATTATGCTGAAGCTTTATGCAATACAGATCGTCCTTTGACAAGGCATAGCAGAAGGCAGAATTTTCGAAAAACTAACCGGGAAGAGATATTAAAATTTCTTGGTCTTTGCCTTTTAAATGGACAATTTGGATGTCCAAGTTTGAGAAAAATGTTTAGCTATACAAACCCTTTATACTTCCATCCAATTTTCACATACGTTATGTCAGGTCGAAGGTTTGAACAAATCTTGCGTTGTCTTTCTGTTGCTCCAAAAGGAATGAAAAACTTAGACAAAGTCAAACCTATGATGGACGCCCTTATTAAAAACTTCCAAAGCATCTTTTGGCCAAATCGTAATCTATCCTTGGACGAATCTCTTTTACTGTTTAGAGGCCGACTTCACTTTAGGCAATATATGAAAGGTAAAAAGGCAAAGTATGGGATCAAATTTTATGAATTAGCTACTTCTGAAGGATATGTTTTAAATATGGAAATTTATGCCGGAAAGACGGATGCAGATATTACCTCATCAAAAACAGAAGGTTTAGTTTTGCGAATTATGCAACCTTACCTGATGAAAGGGCATACATTATATATGGACAATTATTATAATAGCATGTCCCTTTCAGAAAAATTACTTTCATACCAAACACATACCGTTGGGACCTTACGGAAAAACAGGAAACGAAATCCAAAGCAGTTAACTGGTAAAAAAATTAAGAAAGGCGAACACTACTGGATGAGGTGCAGAAAGGTGTATGTATCTAAGTGGAGAGATAGAAGGGAGGTATTAATGATTACGACAAAGAATCATCCAAAGATGGTTGAAGTAAAAAATAGATTTGGAAAAATGAAGAATAAACCTGAAGAAGTCGCGATCTACAACGACCATATGTCCGGAATCGATAGAGCCGACCAAATGGTATCATACTATTCTTCGCCAAGGAAGAGCGTTAGGTGGTATAAGAAAGTTTTGTTTCACTTTTTGGATATCACCACTTGGAACGCATTTACTTTATATAGAACTTATTGTAAAAATGACAATAAGCGATATCAATATCTAGATTTTCGTGAACAATTAATAACAAAGCTGATTGGATTGGGTCCAGAAATAAAAGGTAGAGATTTGCTTAGACCCACAAACATTCATCATAATAGACGAAACTTCGCCGATCCACGTCAGGCAACTCAGGCGGCTGCTGGCTGTGTTACACCCGAACCACGGCATGGACATTGGCCCGAAAGGAACCCTGTACCCCCCCATGTCAACCGGAAAACGTTGTTTTTAAAATGTAGGCAATGCACAAAAGGTAAACTGCGAAAGGAAACGAGTTTCAGATGTAAAGGCTGTCCCGATAATCCACCATTATGCCCAGAATGTTTCGAAGACTGGCATAAATAGAGATAAGTTACTATGAAAATATTTTATAATTAAAATAAAGATGTTTGCTTGAAAATAAATGTAAAAAGGTGTTTATTTTAGTATCCCATATCCAAAATTGTTAATGCAAAAAAAGAAAATGCATTTTTGCTAAAGATTAGTGGAAACGTTTATAGACGTTGTGTCATATTTCATATGAAAAGTGTGATGTAAAGTGACACAACGTCTATAGACGTCATTTAAAATAAAGTCTAAAAATGTCCAAAAACTCTCTGAATAACAACCTAAGACTCCCCTGAAAAATTGAAATAAATATCTTCAAAACATCCGGAATTATGGCATGTGTCACAACCCGTATTGTATTCCTTTCAGTACTGTCCATCAACGTGTTAAGTAAAAAATGTTCCATACATTTTTTTCGTAAAACTAATATTTTTTGAGTTATTGGCGATTAAAAGTAGGAGTTTTTCGACGAAAAAATCGATGATTTTAATGGGTTTTTCACGAATAACTAAAAAAATATACATATTATCAAAAAACTGTAGAAAGCAAAATTGTAGCTTATAAAAAAAAAACTAAAAAAAAACTATTTTTTAATAATTTCTCTACAACCAATATGGACCGAGCTACGACTTGTTAATTGTTAGCTTTTGTTCGTCAAATGCTAAATTTGAAAGATTCAAAGTTAAATAGCGGGAAAACTTTGCATTTTTCAAGAAAAACATATAAGGTTTTTTTAAAGTATATAATTAGATCTTTTTTTAAAAAAAAAAAAACTTTTTAGCCTAAAAATTGAGCCAGTTATGATAAAAATAAGGTAGGTCTATACTTTTTTCTACAAAAAGATCATTGAAAACAACCCCCTAATTTCCTTCCTAATTAAAATTGACCTTTACCCTTTTGCGATTCTTTTTATATATGTACGAATAATACATCCTAAAATTTGACCAATTTAAAACGCTTAACTTTAGAAAATTTGGACGATTTTCCGCAATTTCGTAAAAATAGCCATTTTCTCCAAAATAACTTCAACAATACTGGAGATACGAAAAAGTTGCTGAAGTACCGAATTGTCGCTTTTTTAAGATTTTTCATTTCCTAGATTTTTCTGTACAATAAATATTTGGCAAGAAATGGTCGTTTAAAGCCTCTCTTTACGAGGGAGCACCACGTTATTCAAGCCCTTTAAACTCATCCATTTTAAAACTAAGGAATTAAAAATATATATATTTTACATAGCCTGATAGCTCTTAAAAAACCCAAATCGTTTTTAAAAAAACTTTTAATCATTAAAACTAAAGGAGTTATGTTTAAAAAACCAATCATTTTTTTGAAAAATTCGAATAGCCCACTTCGGAGCATAATAATCTATATAACCGGTATACTTTATACTTGTACCGGTATAATTTTTGTATGTATTTTTACTTTTTTGCTATTTATATCTAATATATTGGTTCATAAGAATTGCAATGTTGTAAGGGGTGGTTTTTAAGGATTAAAAATATGCCAAATAATGAAATTGGTAATATTTCAGGCAGTAATATTTTTAATTATTAAATCTGTCAAGCTGTTAATTTTTGGGGATATTTTTTTTTAATTAAGCTATAATAAGGGTTGATTTATAAGGGTCAAAAAGTTGCAAAACGAAATTAGTACATATTTTAAACAACAGCTTTCTAAAATTTAATCACTATGATAAATTACTCATTTTTTTATGCCAATTTTTCTTTTACCTTAAGCTCTAGATTTTTAAGGGTTAAAATATTCTGAAATTGTATTCCAGAGCATAAAACAATCATTACTTAACTAATCCAAACCAAATTTTACCCATCTTAAGGTTTAAAAAGTTTTGACAATTAGGGGTAGTTTTTACCCTTTAAAAAACCAACGCCTATTGGCATGATATAGAATTTGAAGAAGAAGGTAATATTAAGCCTAATTCCAAATTTTGATGCAAATCGATGCAGGACAAAAAAATTGCGAGGTTTTGCCATCATTTGAGCGTCATTTCCGGGACTTATATATCATCAAATCATTTAAATTTGTCAAACACATTTTTTTTTAAATCTTATGAGGGGTGGTTTTTTAAGGGTTAAGTTATTGTAGTTAAATATTTATTATACCGTTAACTATTAAAATATTTTTTTTCTACAATATAAGCGTCATTAAATAATTTTAAGATAAAAAAACATTTTTCTTTTTTGGAATTTCGCTATTAAGAGTGATTTTTAAGGGTTGAAACGATACAAATATAATGTAAATTATAACTCACAACATAAAAATATATTCATTCTACATATTTAGCTATGATTTTGTTTTATAAAATGTCTATTTTCATGGTTTTTTGTTTTTTTAGCATAAGGGGTGGTTTCTACCCCCTAAAAATAAAAAGCCCATTTTAAGCATATATAAACTTTGATCTAGAGGGTGAAAGCAGCTTAATTTCAAATTTTTATAAAAATTGAAACTGTACAAAAAAATCCTGAGATCAAACACCTTTTTTCTCCCCATATATAAAGCGAAGTACTATAAATACTACTTCGCTTTATATATTAAATGTCCTACACTTGCTACTCCATTACTATAAATTCTTTATGTAATCGTCACAGTTTAAATGATTTTTATTTTTATTACAACACTTTTTTATACAATTCTAGACGTTTTTCGAAGGAGTACAGGCTAAAGTTGCCAGTGGGGTAAAGGCCTCTGAAGTTAGTTATCAGCTAGCCTTTAGTAAACAAGAACTAAGGAAAGTTATTAATCAATATCCTGGAAGCACAGTAAGTACCTCTAAAAATTAGGATTTATACGTAAGGTAGCAATAAAATTTTTAATGATCCCCATTTGTGCTGCCTAATATAAATTTTACAAAGAATTGCGAGCTGTTTATAAACATGCATCTCAATACTGACTCACGAATCATGTAATTTTTTATTAATTACTTCTTTGTAATCTTTACAAATGTATTACATCAATATGTTACAATAACTTATTGAAACAATAAAGATTAATAAGAAAGTTATGATAAAGTGATTATGAGTGGAAACAAGGGTAAAAACAAACCAATATCTGGTAACACCGGTTGTTGTATTGTGTCATAGTTCAGTAAAACTAAGTCAAATATAAAATTTTATTTGTTTTCATCAAAATCTCATTTAATAGAACGTCAATAAAAGTGGATAAGAGCATTGAGTCGTATTAAGTAAGTGTATATGCGTCGACAATCAATATACAACAAATTCATGATTTGCATAAAAAAATTGATAATTTTCTTAAACACGTAAATAATAATTTTAAATTGCTCATTTTCTGACGTAAAATATAAATATACAGGTTGACTCATCGACGATTTTTAAAACAGAAACCGCCATATTTTAGTGCAGATTTATATTCTCCAAGAAGAGCCGATATCTGTTCGTGAATCCTCTGCTGTTAACATTAGAACACGACCGGCCTTGACAATTCGTGCATGCCACAGAACAAAACAGCCCAACTTTTTTGCAACAACATTTATCACTGCATCCCTTTTTACAGTTACAAAAAATTGTGTTTAGCAGTTTTTTCAGCGCAGGTGGGAATAAAGTCTGAATTGGTTCTAATGTATTATTGACCAGCTTCCAACCCCAATCTTTTGGGTCTAGCTGATAACCAAGCCACATTTGGTAATACACCCGAAAAAGATGTTGATGAGTAGTCTCTTAGGTTGGAGGAAGACAAGCTAATTGCACTTGTTTTTTTATTTCGAGTCTTTTTAAAAAACATGCATGTTGATACTTATCTAAGCAGGTAGTTTTTTTAGGAGCTTTGTACATACAAAGAAGAAAGCGAATTCTGTTGGCGATAACTTCTTGTGGAGTTAAATTACTTTTTTTAAAAACTTGATCACCTTAACTTAAATCTTGTTTTTCAAATATTTTAAAGACTGTTGTTTTACCCCTCCTGTAAAATGTCTCAAGGTTACAATACCCTATAAATTAAAGAACTGGGTTTCATTTTACCTGATATTCTGTATATTTGATATTTTAAATGTAAGTTACAATCACCGATAGAAAAATATTTTTACTTATATTACAGCTACAGAGATGTATATACGTGACGTACTTACAACTTTTTGAATCGTTATATCTCAGAAACGGTGGCTTTTAGGAAAAAAAAATATTGATACCTTTTTTATAGATACTTTTATGACCCACAATTTTTGTATTTGTATAATAAAATATTTAAATCATCTTCTTCATTTCTGGGAAAAGTCCTGATTTTCCTTTTAACAGTTTTTTTCTTGAGAAAATTTCTTTACAATGTATCTGATTGTGTTAGCCGATGGTATACGATTGCTGGGATATATCTGGTTAAATTCATATCGTGTTCTAGATATATTATTGTTTGAATAAAAAATTCGAATTATCTCATGTTTTTCCTCCTCCGAGTAACCCATATTCTAAATTTGCCAAAGAATGATAAAATGACGTCTAAATATGTTCAATAACTGTTCGAAAACCGTAAAACCTCATCCTGTTATCAAGTCAATAAATACGAGCCATTTGTTTTCCATGCCATCTTGATCTTACGCGTCCTAGCTTAATAATTATGTGGGCATGTTTTTGAAAACGGCTGGACCAAATATAGACATATTATATACTTTAAAGAGGAAGTCCAGAGGAGTTTAAATATCTGATTATAGGGTGTTCCATTAAAAAAAAACCTTATCCCGGCATCTGTTTTTGGAGCACCCTGTATATTCAAAAATACGTCCTGGAGATACTATGAGGTGAACCCTAAAACATTTATATTTAGACATTTTACCTTATTGCCTATTGTTTAACCTCTAGGTATGGTGCAAAATATAAAAAAAATCTGTATTTATTTTAAAGAACTTTTACGTGCGTATTTTAAAAAAGGTTTAAATAAATTTTCCCGGAATATATTTTAGGTCAAGAAAGGAATTGAATCGCTTTACAAAAAGTGGAAAAACATTTGTCTGAAGAAGGAAACTTACTCCAGGTAGTTTGGAGAGCTATGCAGGAAGAATTCATAAGACAGTACAAAATGCTTGAAGAATTAATACAGCAGTGTTATCCAGGGTCGATGATAAATTTAGAGTTTACCATTGACGATATATTGCAATATTTTTCGGAAATAGCACGATCACATTAATATAAAAAGGGCAATAATAAAAATGTATAAAAAAGTATTTTCTTTAAAATAATATACAGGGTGTAAAAAATATGATGCTCACGATTTAAACGGGCGATAGTGGAGCTTAAAACGACTCGAAAAAGCCAAGAACATATGGGTCAAAAGTTAATTGTTTTCAAAATATGGTCTTTCAAAGTTTAAAAAAGTTGGCAACACCGCGCCCGTTTCATCGCAGCGAGTCGGAACGTCGAACGTTTTTTGCGAGGTTTTGCATATTTACACTTTTTTAGGGATATGTTTATTTACATACTACAAATAATAAAAATTACTTCTTGCAATTTATTTTGATATTTGATTTGAAATTAGATTTAAGTAAAAAACAATAAATAATTATTGTTTGGTTTTTATTTGTAATTAAAAAATAGTTGTACTTGTACTAAAGAATACGATTTCTCGGTTGCACACATTCCGTTTTCAAAACTCTTTGGTACATTTTACACTACGGTGGTCGTGAATTTAAAATATATCGTCATATTTTCCCGATTTAAAAATAAACAAAAATATCGCGGCTGGGCCAGTAAGCCTAATGTACAACTGACTTTACTTCACGCATAAGGCTTCTAGGTGGCTCTTTGCCAATTGTTTTTTAACCGGGGGAAAAATACTTTTTTTTATTTGTAGATTAAAACATTTAAAACTTAGTTTGTTTTATTAACAAATAAATCTACTGTTAAGCGATTAAGACGTAAGTTTACAATAATTGTTAAGATTTTCAGTAATAATTGCTTCTAAAATTCTAACTTTGATATTGTTTAGACAAAAGTCTGTCAACTTTAGACACATATGTCATATAAACTTTTTAACTTGTTTTGAGCTCCACTATCGCCCATTTAAATTGTGAGCATTATTCTTTTTACACCCTGTATAATTGTTGTTTTATTTTACCTTATATACTAAAAAGGTAAAAGTTGGCACTTTATTTGACTCTATTGAGCAAATCCTGTAAAATAACCATACTATAAAAATATACAGACAGGTCCAGTGTAGTAGAAACATAGGCAAGGAACTGATGAATTTACTACTGTCCGCTTAGATCGATAAACATGCATGCATGATTATCAGTCCGAACGAGATTTCAGTTTGTAATATGCTTTCGAAGAGGTGTGTTGTATGGTTTAAGGCGCGCTTAAAAATTAGGAAAAATAAATTTATGCGGTCTAATCTGTTGAGAAAACAGTTGATACTTAATACCGTTATTTATAAATAGGGAATTAAATACCAACAGCTTTATTTATCAGTTCATTAATTGCCAAAGCAAAATAAAAAGTAAGTTCTCTAAACCCAAAACCCAGTTCTAAAATTAAAATAGTACGCAATGAAAAAATAAATAATTATAAAGATAAAAAATACTCTAAAATGAAATTATAATAAATATTCAAACAAACCTCCTTCTTGCGCAAGGCAATATCCCAAACGATCGTAAAAACCCAGTCTAACGTTTGTTAACATATTAGGGCTGATAGTTTAAAAAGCTTCTTCGATTTTTATTTGAAATTCTTCTAAATTATTAGCCCTATCATGACCATAAACCTTATTTTTTAAATAACCCCACAAAAAGAAATCATTAGGAGCAAGATCTGATGATCTCGCGGGCCACAAAATGGTTCTACGTCCACTAATCAAACGGTTAGGAAACGTATTGTTCAAATATCCTTGAACAATACGTCCATTGTGAGCGGGACAACCATCTTGCTGAAATCAGATATTACCAAATCTTACTCCTAATAATTGGCGAATTGCCGGTACAATTTGTTGTTGTAACAGATCCAAATAAATTGCTGCAGTTAATTTGCCTTCAATAAAAAATGGTCCAATAAGGTGTTCTCCCACCATACCAGCCCAAGAATTCAATTTTTGAGAAAACTGGGTTTGAACCTCAAAATACCTGTGTAGGTTTTCACGAGACCAATATCAAACTTGAGTTGGATTATGTCGATTTAATAATAAAAAGGTCGATTCATCGGTAAAAACAATCGATCTAAGAAAGTTTTCATCTGTATTTGTCCTTTCCATTATTAATTCGCAAAACTCCATACGTCGAAGTTGGTCTTCGGAAAATGTTTCATGTGTTTTTCGGGCCTTGTAGGATCGGAAACCATTTTTTTAAGGACTCTTTTAACTGTAGTAGGCGATGAATCTGTTACCTCAGCAAGTTGTCTGTTGGTTACAATGGGGTCTTGTTCAGCAGTAACACAAATTATTGCCTCTTTTAATTCCCGTTCTTTATTTACGAGTTCCTGTTTTTTTATGTTTTTGGGGAGACACACACCCGTGGGTCTCAAAATTTTGGATAATTCTAAAAATTGTTTTCAAATCGAAATACTATTTTACAATTTGAACCTTTTCACGAAGTTCGTAAACGTCCATTATTACTTATTTTTAGTGAAGAAACGAGTTTCCAAGAGAACTTACCACGTATTTGCAATGGTTGCGGCTGCACGAAAGCAAATAATATTTAAATTCAAAATTAAATATTCAAAGACATTTCACATTTATCGCATCGTTTTTGCAAGTTTTGTTTCGCTAGCTCGAGTCAGGCGAATGTAAGTCAATTCGCCTAAGTGTTTCCTATGTTTCTACTACAGTGGACCTGTCTGTATAAACAAAAATCGTGAATTTTAAAAATGAGAGAAAACCCTGTTAAGGTATATACTGGATTATTATTTTTGTCTCGTATAAAAACTTATCAAGATGTGTTAAGATATTGTAAGTAGTTATTTTTTAGAGGATTCTAAAACTATTTTCCAACCACACTTATATTCTTTTTTTGCATTAAGCTTTCTTATAATTCTACGAAAACCGAAAAATTGTTGCTAATAGAACCTAAAAGTAAGTATAAAAAGTAAGTTTAAACTAATGGCTTGATGATAAAATTATCAAAGATAATAATGAAAATAAAAATATATATTAAAACAATGAATTCATTTTGTGTTTAACTACATATGTTTTACACCCGTCATTAAGTTTGGGTCAAATAAAAATTATAATATTTTAAAACTTACAAAATTTACATCAGATTTTATAGTCTAACAAATTGGAAGACACTTGTCACGGCCTAATGCAATTTTATTAGGTATATAAAAAATTAAAACCTTTATACAATAAGAATAATAACAATTTAAAATATCAGAAAAACAAACAAAAAGAAAAAGTAGAGGGATATGAAAAAAGTTATGATATTTAATTAACGATTTTTGTATACTTTACAGTTACAACGTTCGAGCATATACTTACTAGAGGCAGCCCTGTCGCTTGGCGGTGTGAACAAGCGTCCGAGAGAGAGAGAGGAAAAAAACTTACTAATCAGCACGTGGGGCGGGGTATATACCCCTTCCAACGGCCAATCAGCGAGTTAGAGCGAGAGAGAAAAGTAGTAGTCAGTTTTTTTCATTTTCTCTCGCAAGCTTGTTTTCACTGTCGAGCGGCAGGGTTACCTCTAGTAAGTATATGCTCGAAGGTTACACCTTTTTTGGAATACTCAAAGTTTTAAAAACTCCCTAACTAAATAACATGCTTCTTTTTTAAGTTTGCACTGTACTGTTTTAAAAATTGTTTAATAGGAAAGTTATGTCATTTAGTAGGTGACCCATTAAAAAGTTGTGGTCCATAAAAGTTGCTCCATTTCGGCTAAAATTTAGTCTGAAAAGCTTTGTTAGATGCAAACTGAAAGTATCAATAGTCAACGTAGACTTTATTAGTTAATAAAATCACATTGCTTATTATAGTTATTATACTGTTGATTATTTTGTGAATCGCACGAGCTCGCAAAAATTGTTAACATAAAAGTTTTTAGGATTTAATTGTAGTTGGGAATAAAAATGTTTTAATAAAAAATATCATGCTAAAGGGTAAATTAAAAAAATCCTTTTTTTAAGTATAAACATATTTGTATGTTGTAAAAATCTCTCTAATTATATCATTTTAATTATGTTGTACAGCCTAAATAATTATATGTATCCCGATATTGTTTTGTTATATAAAAACATATTATTGTATATTGTAAAACAATAAGAAAATTGTAAATACAAATAATTTTGCTAGAAAATCTTATTTTTTAATTAATCACAAAAATACATATAAAACACACACCTTATGCCTTTGGACATAGAAGCATGAAAAGAAAATCCTTGTTGTGTTATGAACTACTAAAATCGATGGCTTCAAAATTATGAAGCCCCCCAAATAAGCGAAAAGCTCCTACTCCGACCAAATCGGCTACCCGTATTTTATTCTTGTCAGGTGTGATCACATCTTCTATGGACCGGTTAGACACCCTGACAATGAAACAACTCTAAATTCAACCTCTATAGAACAGAACGAAAAATTAAACTTGGAGGCACTAGCGTCATCTTATCTATTACAAACTAAAATAAACACCATTTTACATCAAATAACTTTATCAGAAACTAGCAACATGTCCCGGCTTTACACGCGTGTATTTTTTATAGCTTATGTTACATTCAGTAAAAATATAGTATTCTAACAAAGTGAAAAAAAAATTGAAATCGGTTCAGCATTTTTTGAGTACGTATATTTTTTGTTACAAACATCCAAAATTAGAAATCTTTTACTCTTTATAATATTGTTGTATTAGTATACACGGTGTTATGGAAATTGACCGAATCCTTCATACCATGGTATGAAGTCTGTGCTCTAAGTCCATGGACTTAGAGTTTAGACCATCAATCTGAGCAACAAAAAAATTACTTCCCATACAAAGTTAGCATCCACAGCAGCAGCTTTGTATGGAAAGTTCATTTTTTTTCCAGTATGCATATGGTTTCTTTGGAAAGCTTAAAGCGTAACCTTGAATTTGTAATTTGTTTATGTATCTATAGAGTATACAGTACAGGTAAATTTATAAAATACAAATTTAAGCTTGATATAAAGATTATCGGAGCTAGTTCTCTTAAATATACAATTTTAATTTGTAATTTAGGCATTTATCTATACTACATACTATAGACAAAAGCTTAAATTAGAAATTCAAACTTACGCTTCTTTTTTGCAAAAACATTAATTATTTCGTCGATATTCAGGTACACATCTCTATGCACATTTAAAGCCGGGTATTCACTTGGCGAACGTATAGGTTCGGTTAGTGTGGACGTAAATAATTTTATTGACGGACGTATGCATTCGGTTGCGGAAAGGTTCGCTCGCTTGTCGGTATATCAAAGGAAATTCGCTGCACGCAGTTTTGGAATGTGTACGTATATGAATGAAATACGAATTGTCGGAACGAAGGTGAACAACACTACACGCATACGTTTGTTAAATGTGGATGTCAGAGCGCATGTCGAACAAATTGTACGTACATTTACGGCATATACGTTTGTTGCCGTGCGGCTGTATACGTTCGCTAAGTGAATACCCGGCTTAAGAGTGCTAGCCCCAATAATCTTTTCTGCGCCATTTAGGCGCGTAACCAAGATTTGATCCTACGAAGAGTTGAAAACGATCTTTACGCGGTATCTACACTGACCGGGAGTGTAGCCAAAATTTGTAGAAACATTTTTATGTTTGGGTACAAATTTTGGTCGCACGACTCAATAAGATTAGCTATCGACTCTGGTATGACCAAATTATCTTAAGCTTTTTTTTCATTTAGTCATTCAGAGTCGGTATTTATTTAAAACTGTAGATTCGTTATCGCTAATGAACTGACTGTACATGTGAAACGCTTTTTTCACTTTTACAATATCGCAGCCAAATTCCTGTCAATTGAGATAGGCATAAAAACTCCTAAATGAAAGAGGTCTAGTACTTCCGGAAATAATCTGTTCTCCGAATCATTAATAATTGAATCTAATAGAGGTATGTATACTGATTTCCGAAAGTACTCTTCCACCGATTTCGCTTCATAATTGGACCTGTTTGTTTGCCTTAAAATTGTACGTGGAAATTTTAATGTAACATCCAACTGTTTTGCTTGTTCTGTCGCCTCTACAAATAATTTCTTAAATACAGACTCAGTATCGGCGGCTTGGAAGTTTTAGTGGAACGGCTGTGGTCCAAAACAAGCACATTTTTTTAAAGGCTAGTCAGTCGTAGCGTTTTTATCAGGAAATCGATCTGAATAGACTGTAAAAGTGAAACTTTACCGGTTACAACTAGTGAATTAGGGTTGTGGGCAAGCTACAGTGCCCACAACGATGAATCCGCGCCTGTGAATAGTCCACGAAGGCTAAAGACCTAATTACTAACGTACCTGAGTACGTCATATACGAGTAAAACAATCGGCAAGTTCACTCGATGACGTTGCTCATTATATTATATATTTACAAAATTCGACCTTGGCAACGCCATTACAGGAGAGAGGTCGGAGCCGGATTATACATTATTATAAAAATATACAGCAACAATATATGATTATACAGGGTAGCATTAAGTAAAATACAGTTTTATATATATATATATATATATATATATAATATATATATATATATATATATATATATATATATATATATATATATATATATATATATATATATATATATATATATATATATATACCACCTCACACTGCATTGATTATCCGAGACTTTTTGGCCAAAAATTTACTCATATCTTTGCTCAGCCGCCGTATTCACCTGATTTAGCTCCGTGTGACTTCTGGCTTGTTTCCAAAGCTCCAAAGATCACTTGGAGGACACCGTTTTGAGTCGATTGAGGAGATTCAAAGTGAATCCCTACGTGTATTAAATTCCATACCTGAAGAAAACTATTTGGCATGCATGGAGAACTGGAAGAAGGGTTGGCACAAGTGTATTTTATCGGAGGGGGATTATTTTGAAGGGGACGAAATAGATTTGGAAGAATAAATAAAGATTTTGTATTTTATAAATTCACCTTTGTTTTTGATCACAGTAGTATATATAAATATATATAAATATTTACATTTTTTTTTGCTTTATGCTCTTTTAGTAATAAGGTATTGGCCTACATTTTGCTTGCTTAAACTAAGTGTTGTTTGGCGTATTCCCAAATAAATGTTGCTCCGGCAACGTGGACATTAAGAGACCGTACTTGACCAAATTGGGGAATCTCTAGACAAACATCCAATAATGGAATCAGCTTCGGTGGAATTCCCGTTTTTTCATTACTAAAATAAAAGTCAAATATTTGTATCGAACAACTGACCGGGTCAGCATATATAAACTTATATTTGGAACTTTGAGTCAACATATAAAACAAATAAAAAAATATAGAGTTATTTATCATTATGTAAAAATGAAAAAAAATACAAGATTAAGTGTATAAATAAATAAATAAATAACGAAAAGGATATTGGCCATTATTTTAAAGAAAAAATAAAAACCTAAATTTAGTCAGTTGCTGGCAAGAAAAGTTACCATCTGTTTTTTCTTATAAGATTTTTATCAGACCATTGAAAAAGTTGTAGAATCTAGGATAAAATAAATTTAAATCCAACTATTACAATATCTTTGGACCAAATTGGTTCAATATTTTGTCGATTTTAATAATGGTATTGTTAGGGACTTAAAAAATGTATTTTTAGATGTTAGAATTAGTCCATTCAAAACGCAGGCCCTGAGTGCCCAATTTCGCTGCAAGTAGAGACTACCTTCAGGGTACGTTTTTTGGATCGCTGATTCCGAATTTTGGTTGGTCTGTGGGGAGCATAATTTAAAATTATTTTGAAATATACAGGGTTACCCAAAAAAGCAGTACATGTCAAAGTTATATTTTTTCTTATGGAACACCCCATATTTTTTTGGATACTATAGACCAAATAAAGGTAAGTTATTGTTTTCCTATTCCTATACATAAAACTGACCGTTTCTGAGAAATTTAGAGAAATTAAAAAATACAGACCATAATTTAAAGATTGTTTACACCCTGTAACATATAAGAAGCTGCTCGTAATTAAATTTACTGCTTAACTTAAGGGTTTAAGTTAACTATTGCATAAAAGTTTTACCTCAATATTTTACAGAGTGGTGAAAAAAATTGCCTCAAAGTTTGGACATACATTTTATTAAATAACTTTCTAAAGTTAAATGGAACACCATGTATTTAGTGGCCTATTTTGACGCAGAACTAGATTTTCTTTAAAACTATATTAGGGTTTCCATACCTATCTCTTCTGCTTTTTATGCAAAAGACGTTTTTATATTTGACTTATGAATAATTTCTTTATCTAAAAAATGTAACACCCTGTACTGTAATTAAAAAAACTTTTTATTAAGAACCACGTAGATTCGCTAAAATCACAAGTTCGAATTTTTGAAAATAGCAAATGCAGGCAAAAGTAAAAACTCCAATTTATTGCCATTTCTAAAATATTAAAGCATTCTTGAAAATGAGGATTAAAATATAGTAAAAGGTACACCTATCTTAATTGTTGGGACGAAATATGTTAAAATGCCCTTGTTTTTTAGCAAATGTATTGGACTTTATGGTAAATTAAATCCCAAAATAATATTATAATGGGGTCAATAAAAACATACATTTCAATAGGACTGTCACCAAAGGTACGATTATATTTATGTTTTTTTAATAATAGTAGGCTTTGACCTAGATGACGTTAATTATTATTTGCAAACAAAAAATATTTGACAGTGACACTTATTAATCAAACGATTATCATTCATTAAGCTAGTTTAAAATTATAATTGTTTTGAATGATTGTTACATTTTAATTAGTTAAAATAAGGAAGATGAAATGATTTTGGTAATCGGTGAGTGTCAAGAAATATGTTTATTCACCTCAAAAGTATATGCCCAAAGGTATTCTAACAGGCGTCATCCTATACAGTACAGGGTGTTCCATTTTTAAGATAAAGAAATAAATCATAAGTCAAATATAAAAACGTCTTTTGCATAAAAAGTAAAAGAGATAGGTATAGGAAACCCTAATATAGTTTTAAAGGAAATCTAGTTTTGCGTTAAAATAGGCCACTAAATACAGGGTGTTCCATTTAACTTTAGGAAGTTATTTAATAAAATGTGTGTCCAAATTTTAAGAGAATTTTTTTCATCACTCTGTATAATATTAAGGTAAAACTTTTATGTAATAGTTAACTTAAACCCTTAAGCTAAGCAGTAAATTTAATTACGAGCAGCTCCTTATATGTTACAGGGTGTAAACAATCTTTAAATTATGGTCTGTATTTTTAAATTTCTCTAAATTTCTCAAAAACGGTCAGTTTTAGGTATAGGAATTATAACAATAACTTACCTTTATTTGGTCTATAGTATCTAAAAATATAAAAAAATATGGGGTGTTCCATAACAAAAAATATAACTTTGATATGTACTTCTTTTTTGAGTCACCCTGTATATTTCAAAATAGTTTTAAAATATGCTTCCCACAGACCAACATATGACTGTGCTAAAAGTTTTTCTCCAACTCTTTTTATTTCTCGTAGAAAAACCGAGGCGAATGTGGTGGGCCACCCTGTATATATACTGCTCAAAAAAAATTAACGGAACACAAGAGAGACACATTTTCTCACAATAAATCAAAGAATGTGTCAATTGATTAATCATTTATTCTTAAGAAAAAACTTACAAATTAAAAAAGGTACAAAAAACAAAGTGAAAAACCTACGCGAATTACTTCTTGGCATCTCCTTGGCATACTTCGAACAAGCCGACGAATATCTTCCTGTGGTATACTGTCCCATTCTTTAACTAGGGCTTCTGCTAATTGTTGAAGAGTTTGTGGTGGATTTTGACGCCGACGAATACGTCTGTCCAGCATGTCCCATAGATGTTCAATAGGATTGAGGTCAGGGCTTAACGCTGGCCAAATTATTCTTCGAATTTCATGCTCACGCAGAAAATCCATAGTAATGGCAGCAGTATGCGGCCTAGCATTATCTTGCATGAAGAGAAATTCAGGACAAATCCCATATGCAGCAGGAACGACAAGATCTGAAAGAACCATATCAACATATCTGGCAGCTTTTATTGTTTCCGGTATCACTACAAGGTGAGTTTTTTCTTCCAAACTTATTCCACCCCAGACCATTACCGAACCATCTCCAAATCTGGATACTTCTTGCACAGTGGCAGTAGAGTAACGTTCATTGGGACGTCTGTACACGCGTACCCGACCGTCACAACGGGTTAGACGGAATCTTGATTTATCTGTAAAAAGTACAGGTATCCAATGTCTAAGCAGTCATTGCAAATGATCGCGAGCAAAGTTTAATCGATTAGTTTTATGAGCTCCAGTTAAAACAGGTTTTCGTACCGGTCTCCTTGGTTTTAAATCAGCCTCTCGTAATCAGTTTCTAACTGTCTGGTCAGAAATGGTTACCTGATGAGCCGCCCTAAGTGCATTTTGGAGGTCTTTTGCAGTAGATGTTCGTCTACGTAAAGCAGACAATACTAAATAACGGTCTGCAATTCGTGTGGTTTTCCGCTTCCGACCTTGTCCGGCTAATCGTTTGTATTCTCCAGTCGCCCTATAGCGATCATACACACGCTTGATGACTGAAGGACTGCGATTGAAATTTCTTGCGACTTGTCGGATTTTAACACCATTTTCAATTAACGCTACAATACGAGCTACTTCTATCTCGCTAAGATCTCTAATTTTGACAGGCAATTAATTCAACAATATCAAACTGTCATACCGTTGCCTAGTAGAACTGTCGAAGCCTACTGAAGTATAAAATCTAAATGTGGATATTATCACGATCACTTTATTTTTTATACTGGGTTTAAAATCATAAATTTACTTTAAGTGGCGAGCACAAATATGGATTAATTATATCACACGTGTCAAACGTATGGTTATAATAAGCCATATTTTTTAATAGTCCCCATACAGAATAATCAACCGGATTAAGGTCTGGACTATAAGAAGGCCAGTATTCTGGCTCAATAAAGTCGGGACATTGTTCCTGAAGGAATTTTAATATTTGCTCTGGAGTGTGACAAGAAGCGTCGTCATTCTGCAAAATGTAATCATCAATTGTTTCTCCAATTTGAGACCACATATTCGCTAAAATATCTCCCTGGGAGGTCTCAGAGTTAATTTTTTATTAACAAAAATAATAGAAGTCTTTTCTGTGAGCAATACAGCTACCGATACCATAGTTACACAAAATTGTAAAATGTAAAACTCTAAATAAAACTTTGTTAATTTACAGATCACTTGGTTAAAACATAACCACTTATATTAAAATTGCTACACCATTTTTTGCATTTTTATTTTAATACTTACCCTAAAATTACAGCAGTCTTTTGTGGAAATCTAAATTCATTCAGCTTTAAACTACCAGCTGTTTGTTCAGCTCCAACAACACAATATCCTTCCTTATGACACATTGATATATAATCTTCTAAATCCTTTATTTTAACTTCTATAATGTTCATACTAAACTCAGATGACATGCTTAAACTCTTGAACTCTTTGTCTTTTATTATTTTGGCATCGTTTAAAACTAAACTTTTGATTCCAAATACTTCGCAAGTTCTCGAAAGACCACCTAAATTTTGTGGTTTGTCAATCAGAGAAGCAATTAGGATAAAATCTGATTTAATTTTGTGGTCTACATTTTCTAGAGCCGTCTTCCAGGGTGTTATTTTCTTTTGAATATGTAAGCTAGCTATGTCTTGGTCTTCTGACACTTTTGAAGAACTTTTCTCTTTATATAAGTAAGCATCTACAGCATCAGAAAATGTTGTGGACTGAGAACACAACGGGGTCTTTTCATACAATATTTCATTATTATCCAAGCAATATGGGCGCGAAATATAAAAATGTATGCTCTGCCATTCTGTACGACTTACGTTATTTAATCTTGGTATGTCACAAAAAATTGTTTTCAATGAGTTGTCGCCAATTAAATCAAAATTGTTTAAAAATAAGAAATCCGTTTTCATAGTATTTTCAAAAATTGTCCCAGTTGAATCTATACTAATGTTTATACAGTCTTCTAAGTGTTTATATTTTTCTAAATTACTCTTATAATCATTTTCTCTTGCGTATTTAAAAAGTCTTTTTAATAAATCCTAAAAATCAAAGGTTAATAATATATAATAATTTTTAGATAATAAAATGAAGATACTTTTTTAAACAAAAAAAATTTAAGTTTAAATTCCTTTGCTAGCTGAAAACTGTTGTGCTAATTTAGCATCCACATTTAATATAAAATCCTCGTCTACTATATTTTGAATTATTTTTTACACATCTGTTGAGTTTCCCTCTATCCTTAGGAGAGCGGCTTAAAACTGATGCAGATGTTTTAAAGCAATTTACCGTCATTATTTTAGCGCCAAAATTTAAAAACCACGAAATAGTTTTAAAATACTTTTACAAACGTGTTAAAAATTCAATTTTTAACAGTATCTAGATAACCTAAAAATGTTACTTTAAAGCACTAGTGCCTTAAAGTAACATTTTAAAGCACTAGTGTTAAAAGTGAAGTGGCAAATTTTGAAAGGTAACGTCAACATTTATTTATTTACTAACATTTATATTAATTATACAATTTAAACAACTTGAAAAACAAATTCCTTCCACAGTTCTAGCATTCTCCGTAGTTGAGGTGGATTGAACAGAAAAAATCGCATTCTCTGCCGACGTTGAGGCACGATCTGTTGCTCTTGTTTTCACTGTAAGTAGTTTTCTGGCAATAGAGTTCTTATTTTCCAAGGAATTTTTGACGTATCCCTCAGCAATGGCAGAGGATTTCCACCCCCATGCCTCTTAATTGTCAAATTTGCTCCAGCATCGGCAAGTAAACTCGCTGAAAACCGGCGAAAACAATGTCCCGTAAAGAGGATCGGATTTAAAAGCTGCAGAAATCTTGCTATAGCAGCAGGGATTTTTAAGGGTTAATTCCAACGGGATTTTTGGTGCATTTACCCTTCGCATATTTTAGGAAAAGTCTCCGATGTCCTACATTTGCTGGACGAAGAGGCATATTCTTTCAATAATAATGCAAATAAAATTTTTCAACGATAGTGAAATTTTGTGGTACCTTGGTTTTAGTATCTCGTATGTGAATCATCAATAAAATGCCCATATCTTCCAAGTCGTCAAGAGTCAACTGACAAAGCTCATCCCTGCGACAGGCACCAAAAATTTCCAAAATGGTAACTACTTTCATCAGAAGGTATTCATCACCAGGTGCACAGTTTAAAAACTGGTCAATTTGCGCTTTGCTCAGAATCTTTGATTTTTTGGGCTGGTATCCCTCTTCTTCACGCTTTAAATAAGCGATAAGCTTAAAAAATTTACTGACATTTACGTCATTGTTTATGCGTAGCATAGCTTTGATTATTGAATAAGTCGACCATAACGCTGATGCTTTCCAAATCTTCGCTTTTTCCTCAAAATACGCAAGGAATATATTTTCGGTATATTTTCAGCAATACCTTTCTCCTTACACCAATTCATAAACTTATTGTAGGCAATATTATATTGCCTACAACAATGCTCTACTGGCCGCTTCATCTATCTCTTTAAATGGATCGATGTAAACACTACTTTCTCCTACATCTTCTTCCATTTTAAGCTGATTTTAAGTAAAAACCAAAACGAGCTAAAACTGACACGATGTATTAAATTTAAAGTAAACATGCCGCAAAAAACCAGCATCAGCAACGGTTGTTAGAATTCATCAATAAATGTCAACTTCAATAATTTCTATATACAATGCTATGTAAAACTATATCTTCCATTTTTTTAATAATTTACTTTTTAACTGCATTAGTGCCTTTGTAGAAAAAATATTGTATGATATTTGTGTTAAAAGTACGTTTTAAGAGACTCATGTGAGTTGCAGAACACGCTTGTATGTATTGTACTTTTAATACGTATATCATAAAAAAACTATTATTTAACAAAAATCTACTAATAGTAACTATGTTTAAATCACCTGAGCATACACCCGCAACTTAAACTGAGCACCCATAGTCCAAGGTAAAATCAGTCTAATTGTTTCATCAAAAGCTTTTTTATCCCCATATACGCACAGATAATATACAGCTGGAACTAATCCAACTAAAACAGAAGCTGAAGCTGGTGTAGGTGTTGTAGTAATTCTTGTTATATATTCTATAACTAAAAAATACTTAGTATTAATTTTGCAATAAGCGTTAAGACACTGATTATGCATCATATATTAATGACACAGGCACACAAATTTTTTTAAAGTAAATTAAAATGGGGGGTCAAACAGCAAATAGTCGAGGAAAGGCCTAATTCTGGATATTAGCGATTTTTTTTTTAATTTTAAACGTCAATATCTTAAAAACTATAAAAGATACACGAAACTTTATAGGACCTAAACAATTTATTTTTAAAATACCTTTAATTTAAGTAATATAACCTTTTTGTCCAACTGCAATATTTTTCAAGTTATAATAAAAAACCAAATTTTCAGATTATTTTCAAGTTATCTATGGAAAAAATTTGAAAATGTTTTTTTTTTATTTTTGGATTTGTTCTGCAAATTTTAAGTAACTTGAGATTTAAATAAACAAAATAAACGATTTATTATTACAAAAAAAAACTCAAAAATCACATTAATAAAAAAAATCCCATTTTGAACTGAATTTTTTTGTCAAAATTACATTTTCGTTTATATCTCCTTTATTATTTATCCTATCAAAAATGTTTATATAACTTTTTTATAGATAATATGAAAAGCTCCCTTTTTTGTTCTATGAAATTTTTTGTATCTCTTATAGTTTATATAGTTGTAGTCCTAACATTCCGTGGTACCAGGTTTCTGCCGGTAAATGTACAGGGTTATTCATTTTAAAGTAAACAGGGCTTTATTTTTGAACTTCCCTGTACTTAAAAAAAAGTAATATAGCCATTTCGTGTATTTTTTTCCGTAGAATTTCTACCAGAAAACTGGATGGAAGAAATTCTATGCTTAGCACCGATTTGTTGTAGATGGTATAATTAGTTTAAAGAAGATAAAATATTGCAAACATTACACAGGTCCACAAAAAGCGGTGTGTGCTGCGTGTCGGACTAGATTTTATGGAGTATTTTTTTCTCTGAACACGAATCTGAAGTCAAAATTGAGGGTCAAACAACAAAAAATCAAGAAAACCCCAAAAAACCGACACGGTACAGGGTTATTCATTTTAAAGTAAACACGGCTTTATTTTTGAACTTTCCTGTACTTTTTAAAAAACTAATATAGCCATTTCGTGTATTTTTTTCCGTAGAATTTAATAATCTAATCAGAAAAACATTTGAAACAAAAACAAAAAAGTTACACCACGAGTGACGTATTTTTTAAATGGAATACCCCGTATATTTTCATATCAATAGATAAAGATTTTCACGAGGAATTTGGTGATATAGGGGTTGCTGGGTTTATTTCCTGCGGTTCGGCTGCAATTGTCTAAAAACTGCATGATACTATAAGGGTAGTTTCACCTGAAAAAAACTGACTGTCACAGGTCACAGGTGCTTATTTGTCAAAGTCAAGAATTTGAAAAATACGTTTATTACTTTTTGGAGGAGTTTTATAATGAGGTTTTCATCAGAAGAACGGCTTCAAATTATATTATATGCCAAAAATGATATGATATATTTATTTCTAAACCAAGCAGCACAATAACAATAAACGGAAAAAATTAAAATACAATACGAGGTAAAATATGGTGGTAATAAGAACACTTATAACAAAAAAATTTAATATTACTAATAATTTAAATGTTCTATATGACCCCTGTTATTTTCGAAACATAATCTATAACCCCTCCTTAGCCTTTCTAAGCTCGCCGATATTATTTGAGGTTCTTGGTTAGGACGATTAATTTCATTTACAATTTTTTCTCTCATTTCTTCCGTGTTTGTGTTCCATTTTGGTAAACGACATTCTTCAAGTGACTCCATAGAAAAGTGTCCAAAATTGTAATATCTGGACTATTAGGTGGCCATCTAATAGTGCCATCACGTCCAATCCACTGATTGTATCGGCGATTGAGATACTGCACAACTTGACGAACAGCATGAGGCGGCGCTCCGTCTAGTTGCCAAATTATCTGACGATAAGTTTCGAGTGGCAATTCTTCTAAAATGTCCTCAATATCGTTTTCAAAAAGATTAAGATATCTTTCTCCAGTTAAGGATCCCTCATAGAATATTGGCCCGACAATTATATTGTTAAGCACACCACATCAGACATGAAGAGAAGACCTCCCTTGGTATTTAATCTCTTAAAATTTCCTGGGATTTTGTCTTGCCCAGCTGTGCGTATTGCGTCGGTTAAACATTTCCGATGTAGTGAACGTAGTTTTATCCGTCAAAAGAATCGTTTGAAACAGGGTAGAATCGTTATCTTGTTCATGGATTAAAATTTGGGAAACAAATTTAAAGCGAAGTTCCTTTTGTTCACGTGTTAATGCTGCACTGGAAGAACGTGATGTGGAAGATACTTAAAATATTTCAGTGTTCTCTAAACCGTCGCATAGTTTATTCTTCTTCTTGCTGGGCCATACCTCAAGTCTCTAACTGCGTCAGTAATTGACTTCATGGGATACAAAGTAAAATAATTTAAAATAGCTCGATCCCGGTTTCCTTTTCTCATTGTAGTCCTTTTTCTAATATGTAACAATTTTGTTTCTTCGAATAAGACCGTTTTAAAATCGTTTTTAATGATATATTTCGGTGGAAATTTGCAACATATCTTCGTTGTGTTTCCCTGGCGTTTTCTCCACATTTATAATAGAAAGTTATAATTTGAAGCCGTTCTTTTAATGAAAACCTCATTATAAAACTACTCCAAAAAGTAATAAACGTATTTTTAAAATTCTTGACTCTGACAAATAAGCACCTGTGACCTGTGGCAGCCAGGTTTTTTCAGGTCAAACTATCCTTATATATAGTATCATGCAGTTTTTAAACAATTGCAGCAGAACCGCAGGAAATAAACCCAGCAACCCTTATATCACCGAATTCCTCGTGAAAATCTATATCTATTGATATAAAAATATACGGGATATTCCATTTAAAAAATACGTCACTCGTGCTGTAACTCTTTTGTTTTTGTTTCAAATGTTTTCCTGATTAGATTATTAAATTCTACGGAAAAAAATACACGAAATGGCTATATTAGTTTTTTAAAAAAGTACAGGAAAGTTCAAAAATAAAGCCGTGTTTACTTTAAAATGAATAACCCTGTACCGTGTCGGTTTTTTGGGGTTTTCTTGATTTTTTGTTGTTTGACCCTCAATTTTGACTTCAGATTCGTGTTCAGAGAAAAAAAATACTCCATAAAATCTAGTCCGACACGCAGCACACACCGCTTTTTTGTGGACCTGTGTAATGTTTGCAATATTTTATCTTCTTTAAACTAATTATACCATCTACAACAAATCGGTGCTAAGCATAGAATTTCTTCCATCCAGTTTTCTGGTAAGATGCCAGTTTTGTTATTACGTATTATTTCTGTATCTGTATCTGTGTTTCATACCTGCAAACTCTTGAACTTTCAGAAGAAGTGTTAAAATCCAATTAAAAAGCTGTTTAATACAGTTTTGGTTTGCCTCTTCTAGAAAGCAATCGTACATAAATATAACTATCTGTCTAGTTGATTTTAAAGATTGTTGAACATATGGGATCAACATCAATATTGCCTGTGTGATACGTAACTTCTGAAAATGAATCTAAAAAATAAATAAACAAATAAGCTGTGCTATGAATAAAATACAAAATTATTTAACTTGAGACAAAAATATAAATAAACATCTTAATATTAAATAAAACATAACAAAAACACAAGATATTCAATTTTATAAGGTAGCGGAGCGGAGGTTTTACCAAGCTGACTATAAGGATATGTCACCTCAACTAAATTAAAATCATTGTGTTTCTACTATCCCACCGAAAAGACTTGTGTCCTAAAACCTTTTTTGTTTGTCATAAAGCACATAATTTAATAAACTCGTTATTTACACCTTTAAAAAATCCAATACCAAAGAAAAAAAAATTAATCTACTTGACTCCATTTCATGCCAAAATTGTCCTGAAAAATATATTGGAAAGACGACACAATATTTAGAAAATAGGCTAAACGGACACAAATATACCAAAAATGCTTCAACTGCCCTGCATAAACATGAATCTCAAAAAACAGGAATTTAATTTTAAGGAAACTAAAATACTGTCACAAGACTAATTATAAAAAACTAACAATTATAGAAATGATTGAAATAAAAAGAGAAAAAAAAGCTCTCAACGACAAAAAAGATATTAGCAATCTCATTCAAATATATTTTAACTTAATAGATCCATAAATTTTATATATCCAAAATATTAATACACATAACACACTGTATAAACGATGTTTTAAAACAACAAACACTTTTCTGTATACCACAATCCTAAAAACAAATATGCAAATAGTAAGCCTTTATCTTTTTTGGTTTATTTTATTAAGAAAAAATATCAATAAAATAAAAAATAAATCCAACAGACATAGATTCAAAATTCTTTTAGAAATTACAAAATATCACAACTCCAAGGTAGACATTCTGTTTAAATAAATTTTATTATGTACCTGATTTTGTGTTAGATTAGAACTTTTTAAATGCTGACTCTAAATGTTGATTATAAAATTGTAATTTGTTTAATTCTTTACAATAATCTTTTAAAACTGTAAAACTATTGTGTGATGTTCTGTTTTAACTTTAATTATATTTTTTTAGATACTTACGCTTGAAAAAGCACAATAAATAATGTGCGAAACTTTGCATTAAACTTCTACCATTTACTTTATTAACCTATTCCCAAGAATAAAAAGGAAATTTATAAATAATAGTTAAAGAAAAATAAATATTTAAAAGAAATTAAATTCTATACAAAAAAAGTTTTATTGAAAATTTTCGCCAGACAAGCCGTTTCCAAATAATCAAGCTTTAAACATTGATATATTTTTTTGATTTAACTTTTTTATTTTGGAACGAACAAATAAATATACAGGGTGTCCCAGAATATAAGGACAATCTCTCGGGATCTAATAGAAAACCCAAAAGTATTATGACAAGTTCCCATAAACTTTTTTTCTACGAGCCTTCCCTATGGAAATACAGGTACATAACGTACGCCCCTGAAAATCGTTTTTGTTTAAATAACTTTCAAAATACTGGGAATAATTTAATATTTTTCTAATATGATGGTAACTAGATAAGTCTTCTTAAAATAAACCCATTAAATCATATTTGGCTTATTTAAATTGCCAGGGACGGACTAGCTCTGACACAATAATAGCAATTTTTTTAACCCCCTGTATAATAAAGGCTCAACAATATTTTTTTGGATAGCTTTAACCTTAAAACAAAAAAAGGTGTTCTTGATTGACATCGATAAAATCAACTATTTACGAGAAATAAAATATCATGGTTGGTATTTTTTTTTTTACATTATACAGGGTGTTTTCTAATTGTACGTCAATATTTAGGGAAGCCATTTTTGGGTCCATTTTAAGACAAAAACTTCATATGAACGTATGACCTAAACGTATTAACTTTTGAGATAAAGGGTTATAAAATTTTTAAAAATAAATCATTTATTATGAATATCTATAATACCACTTTAGATATTTTAGTGAAATTTGGCATACATGTACTATTTATCAAGAAGCATTTTTTAGTGTACCACTTTTTTTTGCAAATATAGTATAGTCAGGTCAAATTCTGTACGAACGCTACTGGTGGAAACAGAAAAAAATGTGGTACACTAAAAAATGCTTCTTGATACATGCTTCAATTAATATATGTATAATGTTAAAAAATTACCAGCCATGATATTTTATTTCTCGTAAACAGTTGATTTTATTAATGTCAATCAAGAATACCTTTTTTTTAGTTCAAGGTTAAACCAACCAAAAATAATATTGTTGAGCCTTTATCATACAGGGTGTTAAAAAATTGCTAATATTGTTTCAGAGCTAGTCCGTCCCTGGCAAACTAAATAAGCCAAATATGATTCAGTGGGTTCATTTTAAGAAGACTTATCTAGTAACCACCATATTAAAAAAATATTAAATTACGCCCAGTATTTTAAAACTTATTTAAACAAAAACGATTTCCAGGGGCGTCCGTGTTGGACCTGTATCTCCGTAGGGAAGGGTCATAGGAAAAAAGTTTATGGGACCTTATCATAATATTTTTAGGTTTTCTATTAGATTTCGAGAGATTGCCCACATATTCTGGGACACCCTGTATAACAAAAAACGATATAGACTCTTAAAGAGAATTTAATGCTCTACAGAAAAGGTATCTAAATGGTTTACCTAAAGTTGGTCTTTCAAAAACCATTTACAATTACATTTAAAGAAAAAAATATTTTTTTTTTACGGTTTTGACCCCATTTTTCACTCATACAAATTAATGTTTTATATCATCGAAAATCATTATTTTATTAATCTTAAAAAATAAGGATACGCTAGAGCGAAGGTCACAAGCAGAAGTGAACATATTTACTAATTGGTACCCAGTCAATTAAAAAGAATAGTTTATTTGGATATATATTTGGAAATAAATATAACCATAATATGCCAATTAATGCCTTTTATTTTTAGAGTAGAGGACAAAAATTAAACTTGTTTACCAAAGTCTACAGGACAAAATTAAAAACAAAAATTATTTTCTTAAAACAGTTGTGGTGCATCATCTTTAGATTTTTCTTGTAAAAATATGAACTGGACTACAACTGGTTTGTTGTAGAATGCTTTTTAACCAAAAAAAAAAAAATAAATAAATAAATTCATTTCAATTTGGTACGTACTAAAATTTAATAAGACTATCTAATTGGTTACAAAAATATTGAATAAAAACCACCTTTTTAAAATTTTTAGTATGCCTTATCTCAAAAATAAAATGTTTGCGGATGCCGCTTGTGAACTTCTTTCTTCAAATCAATTTAGAATAAAGTATTAGGCAAGGAATTATGAACCACCCTGTATATAAAGATATATGTATTACTTAAGATATGATCAGGTTAAAAAATTTTGCGCCTTGGACAACATCACTTTATACAGGGTTCCCCATAATAGACTACCTATTTTTAAGTCAGTACGTTTATTTTTTTTATATTATTATCTTCTATGTCGAGACTCTGGAGTCTAGTTAAGAAGACGGGCTTGGACAAGGTTCTCTACAGAACGATAGGAGAAACCACAATAAATCTGGTAAGGTTGCAGTGGTGGAGGTCATTTTTCGCCATCTCCGCTCAAATAATCTAATCTTCTATGGCCTTTGGGATTTGAATCAACATATTATGAATCGAGTAGGCACCTGTCATAAAACTAGGAAAAATTGATTTTCATAAAAGGTCATTTTTCTAATAAAGCATCATTAGGTTTAAACACATAATTTAATGTTTAGTTTTTATTCTCATGGATTATTCAGTTTAACAACGAGGTTTTTTGCGTAAAAACATAAAGACTAAATTAATAGAAAAAGATTAAGCGACAGTCCATACTGCTAAAAACTCTAAAAAAGTTGTGCTAGAAGTGTTTAATGGCCTACTCATTTCACTATTTGGGGATTTAAATTGGCATTTAAGGTCCCCGGACTTAACTGCACCAGACTTTTTTCTGTGGGGCTATTTAAAGTCAAAGGTTTTTGCAACTCGTCCAGAAAACATCCAAGATCTTAAAGTCCGAATTCCTGAAGAGGTCAGGTGAATAGATCAGGTTTTTCTTCATCGTGTCATAAATCATTTCTTGTCAAATCTTAAAAAGTGCATAGAAGTTAATGGCACTTAAAGATGTAATTTTTAAAAGTTTGGATAAATCGTATGTTATAGTAAATTCCAAAGAGTGAATTGTAATTAAGTGTAATAAAATGTTAGTTTTAACAATTTTACTGAGCAATTAAAATGGGTAGTCTATTATGGGGAACCATGTATAAGTTAAATAGAAATTATATACTTACCTCTGAATCCGGAAAATATCTTTTCTTAAAAAACGTTAAATATTTCTCCCTGAGACTGTTGATAACTAAGTCCGTGTCATGTTTGGCTATATATAGCAATACTTCGAGTGCTACAAGTCTAGATGCTGCATTTAAAAGATTGGGACTAAAAACAAAGCAATGGAATAAGAACATGCCAGTTCATGTTTTATTGAGTAAAGAAAGTATTTTTAAATTACCCTTTCCTAATTTCGATATAATTTTTGGATATCCGATTCTTACAATATTTCTTAAAACCTGGGAAAACCGCACAGGATGGGGCAAAATCTTTGAGATCAATAAGTCTGATGTCCTTCATGCTAAAGACCCTAGAGAAGTTGCTAGATAGGCACATCAGGGAGAACGCACTTACGAACAGACCTCTACACAAGGATATACACAGCAGGTAAGTCCACAGAGACAGCATTAAATGAGCTGGTAGAGAAGGCTGAATAGGCTCTCAAATACAAGGAGGTACTAATTAATGTGTGCCTTCCTGGATATAGAAGAGGCGTTTGACAACACGTCCCTTACATCTATCTCAAACGCGTCGAGGCGCAGAGGGATCGACGCAACAAGCTGCAGGTGGAGAGACTCCATGCTTAAGAGCAGATCAGTATATACTTCAATTCTTGAATAAATTCTTGTAGCTCGGGTTGAGCGAAGATGTCCGCAGGGAGGTGTTCTATCCCCACTGCTATGGAGCCTTGTCATGGACGACCTTCTAAATGTCCTTTAACTCAAAGGGCAACAAACATTGAGATACGCAGTCGATCTCGTCATTATGGCTCAAGGAAAATTTAACAACACTGTTAGGGATAAAATGCAACAGGCCCTAAATGTTGTTATCAAATGGACGAGAAAGGAGGGACTAAACATAAGCCCTTTCAAATCAGCCATAGTCACCTTAACCAAAAGGAAAAATCTAGAGGGCTTAGGACCCCTGAACCTAAGAGGTGAAACAATCAACAATGTGGGAGAGGTAAAATATTTTGGTGTCATTCCAGACTCTAAACTTACCTGGAATCAACATCTTCAGAAATTAAAAAAGAAAGCGAAGATGATTTTTATGTTAATCAGACGCGCTCATGGAAAAACATGGGTCCTTAAACCAAACATGGTTTATTGGTTATGGTGGTAAGGCCTATGATAACATACGCATCATTGGTATGGCGAACAAAATGCGACAAAGAAGTGCTGTTACAGAACAGGCCAAGGTACAGAGACTACCCCAATAGCAGTCATGGAGTGCCTCTTAGATCTCTCACCACTTAACCTCATAGTGATAGGAGAGACAAGAATGGGCTACTTTCGACTGCAACAAAAACCAACTAGTGTCTAAGCTAGGTTAGGACATAACAACATAAAAAGTCAGGTTGGCGGCAACATCCTGGACGAGAGAACAGACCAGATGATTTCCCAGTACTCATTCTACAAAAACTTCGAGGTAAAAATTCTAGATCGCAGTGAGTGGCAGCAACCCGATCTCCCCGGCACGGTTGGAGACATCATCTGGTATTCAGATGGCTCCAAAACCGAGCAGGGAACTGGAGCGGGCGTGTACAGTGAAATAAGGGATTTAAAATTCTCCATTCCACTAGGAACACACAGTTCTGTATTTCAAACGGAAATATATGCTTTACTGCACTGTGCAAAAGAAAAAAACAAGCGGATCTACATAACAGACAGCCAGGCGTTATTAAGGGCACACCAAGGTAACATCCGAGCTGACATAGGAATGCCAAAAAGAACTGGAAGTCCTGGGTGAACGCAACAGGGTCACTCTTCTGTGGGTACCAGGACATTCGGGACTAGAAGGCAACGAAGAAGCGGATGAGCTGGCAAGACAAGGATTATACACCATACTTTGGACCAGAACATGCTCTTGGAGTGACCAAAACCACAGCACGAGGGCAAACCAGGGAATGGATCCAGAACAAACACGAGGAATACTGGGGGAGCCTCAGTAGAATAAAACATGGAAAAAGCTTCATAAGGAGCCCATCCAAAAGAACGAAGGAAGAACTACTCAGACTAAGTAGGGCTGCTAGATAGGCTCATATAATAGGGACCCAAGTTGCAGAATCTGCGACGAGAGAGAAGAGACAGCCTACCATATCCTGTGCGAATGTGGACATCATTTGGGCAACCGAAAATAAGCCCACAGGAATATATCAACCAAAAACATTTAAAAGCACCAATACGTAGTATCGCATCTTAAAATCTGAAAATATTAATTAGATTTTTTTTAAATACACACATGGCAACAAAATTAGATGCGGAAGTTCCTGTTACTTTTAAGATTTTCGTTTTTATTCTTAGTCTTTAAAATAATTGTCCTTTTTTGGACTTAATTTTTACTATAACTTAATAAGTTAATTTGAAGTAATACTTACTTAGAGGTTGCATCTAAATACCACGGACTGTATTCTCGGTTTGACAAATCCACGTCCTCCAAAAACTCTTGACAGACATAAAATTCCGTTCTGAAAAATAAATTATGTTACTAACAAATAAATAACCTTTCATATTATTAAATAATAGATTTGTAGTATTATCACTTAAGAAAGTTTCTTTTTAAACTAGCGACTAGTGTAGAATGTATCCAGAGCTGTCGGTAATTGAATTATTTTAATTATTTATATATATATATATATATATATATATATATATATATATATATATATATATATATATATATATATATATATATATATATATATATATATATATATATATATATATATATATATATATATATATATATATATATACAGGGTGTCCCAAAAGGTATGGTCCAAAGTTTGGGATCATGTAGATTGGATCAAAATAAGGTAACACCTTCATATAACTTTTTGCTCTATACCCCTTCTATACCGAGCTATTAGCTCTTAAAGGTAACAATTGAAAATCGATTTTTTATTAATAACTTTTGAACGGCTTGTACGATCTGGAATTTTTTTTGTTGATTAATTCTAGCTAATAACTGTCTTGCATTAACTTCTGTAAACATGCTCTGAAACCATTAAAGATACCAGGTCCGGACTATCAAATTTGTAAAAAACTTCAAAATTTTTGCAGTGTTGCCATATTTAACATTTTGACCTTACTGGAAGATTCCCCTGAATTTTCTATGGAAAAAAGGTATACTTTATCTTTAATGATAGGACTAGCGGTTTTCGCGTAAAATGCATTTAAAATCATTAAGGTATACTCAAGGGCTCTTGATAAGATATACCCCGGGGCTCTCAATAAGGTGTACTTGAGGAGTCCCTATGAATTTTATATCAAAATCTACTACCAGAAGTCAATATTTAGCTGAAAATTATAAATGAAAAGTTAAAAAAAAATTTAATATATTTAAAAAAAAATAAAAACAATAAAACCATACAGCAAAACAGAAACTTTATGATTATTAGTAGATTAACAAAAAAAAATGCTATGCGTAACTCTAACTAAGGTATGTGTTCAAAGCGAGCTCCTGTCAGCTACAATTTTCTAAATTTATAAGACAGGCCAAAAAAAAATTTAGGATTATTCCTAGATTTAGAAGATGCTATTAAAAATAATTGTTTCAAGGGCTGCAGTACGACTACTCCCATATATATATATATATATATATATATATATATATATATATATATTATATATATATATATATTATATATATATATAATATATTTATATATATAATATATATATATATATATATATATATATATATATATATATATATATATATATATATATATATATATATATATATATATATATATATATATATATATATATATATATATATATATATATATATATATATATAAATAAAATTAAACTTCTTGAGCCTTGTTATAAATAATAAAAAGGTAAATTTTATAGAGGCTCCTTAATAAATGAAAGAAAATAATAAAAAATATTCCTGGTAGGTATGATTATAAGGTTGTTCGGAGAGGCTCCCAAAATAAGGATATAACCCCGGTCCGCCAACCGATTACACGGTTCACCCGCGGGTTGGGATGGTACACCGATGTGGAGGCCGGGACACCCGAAGAGTAAAAGTTACCCTTACCGTAAATAAACGAGCCTGAACCCAACCAAGGTATCGAAGTGTGGGCGCCTGGGGTGGGTTTACGCAAAAGTCAGAGTTGCTTAAACAAACACTTAATGAAAAAGGCTTCCCATTAGTTACGGATATGGAATTTTCGTGTTTTCCCAATTCCAGAGGTGGTAGCATGACGGGTTTAGAAAGGGGGGAAACGGTATTTTAAACGCAATATAATAAATAAAATTAAACTTCGGTCTTGTTATAAATAAAAAAGGTTTTTCATAGAGGCTAATAAATGAAAGAAAAATAAAATATCCTGGTTTTAAAACAACCAACCTTAGTAATCATACCTACCAGGATATTTTATTTTTCTTTCATTTATTAAGGAGCCTCTATGCCCAAAGAATTTCTACCTTTTTGTTATTATTTATAACAAGGCTCAAGAAGTTTAATTTTATTTATTATATTGCAGTTGGGTGAAAATACTGCGTTTCACCCCTTTTATTAAATCACGTTTTCAGTCATGCTGCACGTCACCTACTTGGAATTGGGAAAAGAGCTCATTCGAAATTCACATATCCGTGAACTAATGGGAAGCCATTTTTCATTAAGTGTGTTGTTGTAAGCAACTTCTGACTGTTTTTGCGTAATACACCTACATGGCGCACATTAACATCTAGCCTGTCGATACTAAGATTGGTTGTTCTAACGTTCAGCTGTATTATGTTACAGATGTTCAAAAGGGTAACTGGTTTACTCTTCAGGGTGTCTACGGCCTACATTCGGTGTGACCATCCCCAACAAGGGTGAAACACGTGTAATCGGATTGGCTGGACCCGGGGTATCCATATTTGGAGGCCTCGTAATTTTAAAACAACCAACCTTAGTAATCATACCTACCAGGATATTTTATTTTTCTTTCATTTATTAAGGAGCTCTATGCCCAAAGAATTTCTACCTTTTTTTATATATATATATATATATATATATATATATATATATATATATATATATATATATATATATATATATATATATATATATATATATACTAAGTGACATAGAAATCCGAACACCCAATTTAAATGATTTTATTTTAATAAAATTTTGTATAAGTACTTAATGAAGCATAATAAGTAAATGATTAAAATATTGCATTGCTTTAAAGCCCTTTTACCTTTAATAATGTGTGGATGCACCCCGATGTGTTACGCATTCTCCAACGCGTCAATGTCCTCCTGTGGTATCTCATTCCAGGCAATCACCAACTCCTCTCGAAGTGCTCCTAGAGTCTGAGGAGGACGTTGCAAATTGAGCAATCTCCTACCCATCATATCCCACACGTGTTCAATTGGGGATAAGTTGGGAGATCTTGGTGGCCATGGTAACAATGTGACATCATTATGTTGAAAGAAGTCCATTGTGACTCTTGCAACATGTGGTCGGGCATTATCTTGATGGAAAGTTGGATTTGCCAGGGTGTCAAGATATGGTAAAAGATGGGGTGCAAGAACTTCTTGGATATAACGCTGCGCGGTCATGTTACCTCTGATGAAGATTAGAGGTGACCTGGAACCATAAGCTATAGAACCCCAAACCATAACTCCAACAGTGTGATGAACATGTCTTTCAACAAAAAACCGTGGATTCTTCCTTTCACCACGTCTCCTTCTAACCCTGGCTCGACCATCGTGCATGCCTAAACAAAATCGAGACTCGTCACTAAAGACAATACTGTTCCATTCCTGATCCCAGAGTGACCGTTCTCTGCACCACTTAAGGCGATTACGTCGGTGTTCTGGAGTTAAAGGGAGGACCCAGTGTGGTCGGTATGAAAACAGGCCAAAACTTCTCATTCGTCGGTAAACAGTTCGCATGCCAATAGGTCTTCCATGTTCTGCAAGCCATTCATTTGTAATGGACCTGGTAGTGGAGAAACGGTCCCTTAAAGCCAATAATCTTAGGCCACGATCTTCACGGTCTGTTGTTCTACGGCGGCGTCCAGTGCCCCTTGCTCTTCGCGTACGGCCTTCTTGAAGCCATGCCTGACAAAACCTAACAACAGTGTCTACACTTCTTTGCACTCTAACTGCAATTTCCCGACTAGAAAGTCCAACTTCCCGAAGTCCCACTATACGGCCCCTCTCAAACTCACTAAGTTGACGAAATCGTACAGGTCTCCGTACTCTAGACATCGTAACCAATCGTAAAGAATGTCAAGAACCAAAATCTGCCAAATTTGGATCTTTACTGCGGCTGCAATATTCATTTTTAGATTGTTAGTGAATTTTAAAAAAAGCAATATAAAAACCGAAATCTCAGACTGATAAGGCTGCAAATTCCATCAATTGTTATTTTCAGTAAGATAAATAAATTCACCAAATTTTATTAAAATAAAACCATTTAATTAGCGCTGTCAGTATCACTTATAACGACAAGGGTAGCGTAGTTTTTTTTGTTATAGAAAAATGAATCATAAAACGTTTTGTGAAAAACCAAAAGAACTTTAAAAAAGTAGTAAAGAACCCTAAGTAAAATAGACATAGGAGCGGAGCGGGTGGGCGGGATGCAGGGTGAGAGGGGAGGCAACTGATCAGCCAATTTTGTGCGCCTTCATCGGTCGCCGCTCGCATTCATTCAAGCTATTTCTGATTTATATATTGTTGTAAACCTCTAGACATTATGCATGTATAGTTTGATAAGTGGTAATTATATATTTTATATTTTATTTAATATTAAGTTTGGACTATTAATAACAGTATAATAAAGTAAATACATTATAGGGGACAACTAAAAGACCACAAGCTAGAGTATTGTCCTAAACAAACTACACAAACTTTATTATTTAATGTTTATTGACAATATAAAACCTTTCCAATGTAATTAGGGTTGCCCATCCTCTATAAATGTTAGTCAGAATGTTAACATTGTTTGTTGTCTTAAAACCTTTGTAAATATTTTATTTAAGTTGCATTGTTCCCATTGTAAAATTTGTTGGGTTCCTTTTTTAAAGTGGGTAATAAAGTAAAGGGGACCCATACCTAATGTTAAGGGTTTTTAGTGTAAAAGTGAATAAGTTACCCTAGAATCGTCTTCAACATCAAACCAATTACTGTATTTCTTTGCACTTATATTTAATTTAATAAATAGATCTAACTAAAAGTATTTGGTGCCAAGTTTTTTCTTCTATATAAAAATTCGTGTTAGAACGGCCAGTAACAGTAAATTCCTTAACATTTGGCTCTTCGGTAGTATAGTGGTCAGTATCCCCGCCTGTCACGTGGGAGACCTGGGTTCGATTCCCGGCCGAAGCGCCAAATGTTAAGAAATTTACTGTTCTAACACGAATTTTTTTATAGAAGAAAAATCTTGGCACCAAATACTTTTAGTTAGATCTATTTATTAAATTAAATATAATTGCAAAGAAATACAGTAAATTGGTTTGATGTTGACAAGACGATTCTTAGGGGGTAACTTATTCACTTTTACACTAAAAACCCTTAACATTAGGTATGGGTCCCCTCTACTTTATTACCCACTTTAAAGAAAGGGAACCCAACTAAATTTTACAATGGGAACAATGCAACTTAAAATAAAATATTTACAAAAGGGGTTAACATTCTGACTAACATTTATAGAGGATGGGCAACCCTAATTACATTGGAAAGGTTTTATATTATCAATAAACATTAAATAATAAAGTTTGGGTAGTTTGTTTAGGACAATAATCTAGCTTCTTTGGTGGTCTTTTAGTTGTCCCTATAATGTATTTACTTTATTATACTCTTATTAATAGACCAAACTTAATATTAAATAAAATATAAAATATATAATTACCACTTATCAAACTATACATGCCTAATGTCTAGAGGTTTACAACAATATATTTTTTTAATAACTAGCTCCACTGCTCATGTAAAACTCATATGGTAAAAACAGCGATCAAACCAAACAATATAATCTAGGATTTTCTTTATCTGCCCCCCTCCCTATATATAATCCTGCTCTTTTTTGATTTTGAGCAAGTAAAGTCGTCAGCAGACAATGTCGTGACAAAAGTGAACTCAATAATAAAAGAAAAAGATATTGACACCATTGTGGAAGAGGAGTTACCGGTTAAACGCCAAAAGAAAAGAAAAAAAAAGATCAGACAAATCAGGTTCCGATTCTGACAAGGAAAAGCTGAGCGTATTCGATAAATACAGAATTAATACTTATAACGATATCCTGGACACAACGGTGACGAGTATTAGGGCAAGATATAATGAATTCAACTATAGAATTTTTGCATACCTAGATCCTAAAAATTTCGACGAAGTCAACAAAAAATCAATACCGAGTAGTCCACTAAATAAAGGGACAAAGTTGTAAATAAGTCTGTACAGTTTTCCAGGGGCGCAATTCTTAGGTCTTTGGGGATGCTTTCGAGCGAAAAAAAAATTATCAACATTAACAGGTGGAAAAGGGCTAAAAATGGCCCCTCAACGCCCGAAAAATGGGGTTTGCGCTAATATCTGCCAAAATATGCAAATTGGAAAATTTTTGTTAAGACAAAAAATGAAGACCGCCTTGAAATCTACAAAAATGGTCCTTATATATTTTTTGAAAAATTGATAGTTTTCGAGATATCGGGACCCAAAAGCTCCCTCATTTCAGCTGCCGCTCTACCGCTAGAATGCCGCTATCTTCATGGATTTACTTATAAGCGGGCGGACGAATTGTTCCATCACCCGAGCAATAATGTACATTTTTTAATCATTTAAAGTTTATTGGAATGGGAAAACTCGTACCTATCATTGCATACGAGTTTGGGTCCATTCTGATTTTTCTAGAATATTAAAAAAAAAAAACGATCAAAGTTTTTTTTCGCAATTTTTTGAGAGTATCTCCTTAATTTATTGATATTTAAAAAAAAATGGTTTGACATTCATTTCTTGTTTATAATAAGACCTTCGCAAGTGTTCAATGATCGCAGAAAATTTCCTTCACCATCTTTCTTGTGTTTTGATAAGAAATTGTTTTCCCATTTGCATTTTTAAGCCGTTTCCGGAGATCTAGAAAATCTGTATATTATGGATTTTTCGACGGCCGTTTTTGCGAAAAATATTGGTGCTGCGAAAACAATGGTAGGGACCGTTTTTGTAGATTTTGAGGTAATCTTCATTTTTTGTCTAAATAAAAATCATCTAATTCGCATATTTTGGAAGATATTCGCGGGAAACTCATTTTTGGGACTTTGGGGGGCCATTTTCAGCGGGTTCCCACGTCGGAATCGTGATAACCTTTTTCTCGCTCGAAAGCATCCGCGAAGACCTAAGAATTGCGCCACAAATGAAATAATTTTAGCGCCCATCCGTCCCTTTTTGACGCCATTACTTCCAAAGGAATGGGATAATTTTAAAATTCGTATATGTGTAATACTTAAAACGGCTTAGGGAAAGTAAGTGCCCTACTGTTTTGGATATCACTCTTAACTCCTACAATCGAAAAGAATACAACTATTGGTAAAGATTATTATTTTAATAATTTTTCTTCTCCATTTATGATCAAAGTAAGTCATTCTTATAGATGGTGTCTGCAATAATGAAAAGTATTACAGAGGGGAAAAATTGTGAAATATATTTACAGAAAACTATAACAAACTATATAACAATATGCCCAAACACAGCCTTTAAAGTGTATCCGCGAAATTCACCTATTTTTGAGTATGTAACAGCGATTAGGGAAAAAATATAGAAATAATCAAATTATTCGTCATTAAAAACAAGAGTGATTATCTATAGTTTTCCGAAAATCTTCAACAATTAAACTTATTTAGGGGTTGTAAATTCCCGAAAGAGGAAATAAATTATACCGATGGGCACGTTTTAAGGTCACCCCAAGGTCAAATCATTAGATTTTGACAAAAAAAATTGCAAAAATTCATATATAGGTTTTTGGGGACGCTGAATCCGAATCAGAGGTCAATTTGTTGATATCAGGTTACGTTTCAAGGTCACCTCAAGGACAAATCATTAGAGAAAAAAAATTGAAAAAATTCATAAATAGGTTTTTTGGGTCGCTGAATCCGAATCCGAGGTCAGTCAGTGGATATCAGGTCATATCAAGGTGAAATCACTAGATTTTGAAAAAAAAATTGCAAAAATTTATATATAAGTTTTTGAGGTCGCTGAATCCGAATCTGAGGTCAGTTTGTTGATGTCAGGTCATTTCAAGGTTATATCAAGGCCAAATCATTAGATATTGAGAAAAAAAGTTGCAAAAATGTACGTACATAGGTTTTTCGCTGAATCCGAAACTGAGGTCAGTTTGTTTTTATCAGGATGCATGGCTTAGTTTCAAACCAGTAACAAACTATCCAGGAAACCGAAGAAGTGAAAATTAGAAAGAAATAGTTGCTACAGTGGTTAAAAATTTTGAGAAAATTGGTTGTAATTAATGAGTTATGTTACATTTCCTGCATAATCACATTGAAACCTGAAAACTGCGGTGATTTTAGAGACGAACAAGGAGAGCGCATCAGGAAATCAAAGAAATGGAGAAAAGATACCAAGGTGTATGGGGCAATATGATGGCTGATTACTGCTGGACGCTGAAAAGGGATATTGAGCCTAGGGGAATCAAGCGTAAAAAACGTAAACCATTGCGGCGATCTTTTGAGCACAAAAGAAAGCGTTACAAAAAGAACGGACAACTTTATACCTTATACTGCAAATTAATATTTATAAATATTTGTAGTTTTATATATTACAAATTTGGCATTATGCGCGCTCCTATATATGTTTATATATAATGTTATTTATAAATCAATTCTCAGCTTATGCGCGGATTGATAAGTGAATATTTTTGTGAGTTCTTTCAGAATTTGAGCTTTGAAAAACTTTGAACATCACTTAATGTAAACAAGTAATTTTAGATTTAGATTCAGCAAGTTCCAAAGACTATTAGAAAATTATATTTAACATTTTTTAGACAAAATCTGATTATTTAGCCTTAATATGACCATCAAATGATCTTAACGCGACCTCATATTAGCCATCTAACCTCAGATTTATATTCTGCGACCTCAATAACCTATGTAAAAATTATTTTCGAATTTTCTTGGCAAAAACTAATGATTTGACGTTGATATGACCTATAAATGACCATAACCCAGTCTGATATTAACAAACTGACCTCGGTTCGGATTCAGCGACCCCAAAAACCTATGTATGTGCATTTTTGCATTTTTTTTCCTCAATAATAATAATAAAATAATAATAATAATAATCTTTATTTCATAATTTGTTTGACATACAACAAAATGAAATGACGTCACGAAAAACAATAAATTAATTACATAATAGTCTATATCTTACATACTAAAATAATCATCCATACAGTAAGGTTCTAAGTTTAACATTTTTTTAATTTCAATTCTAAATGCCCTCTGGCTCGTTATTCTTTTTATTTGTATCGGTAACTTATTATAACACTTAACACACATATATTCTGGGTTTTTCTCACTTAGTTGAAGGCGATGTATAGGATAAGACAGATACTCAGCTTTGGTATTGTAACTGTGATTACTGAGTGGTTCAAATAAATGTCTATTTCTATATAAAAACATCAGACATTCATAAATGTATACTGCATATACTGTCATTATTCCCATTTGCCTGAATACAGTTCTACATGATTGTTTAAACTCAAGTTTCTTTATAATCCGTATAAGACGTTTTTGTGCAACAAAAGTGGATTGGATATTTCCGTCACGACTCCAGAAAATTATTCCATATTTTAAAATTGATTCAAATTGGCAAAATACATTATTTTTAAAGTTTTTTCATTCATATACCTTGCCACCACCCTGATACCATAGCAAACAGATGAAATTTTTTTTAGTAACTGACTTATATGGACTGACCAATTTAAATTTTCATTTATATGTAAACCTAAAAACTTTGTGTTTTCAGACACAGATATTTTATAGCCTGTTAAATCTAAGTGGCCAATATTCTGCATTTTTGACTGTTTTGTTTTAAAAAATATAATTTTTGTTTTATCAGAGTTCAAAATTAATTTATTTTCTGTGAACCATTTTGAAACTGAATTAAAGAGATGTTTACTATCTGTTAGAAGCTGAGACATAGTTTTATTTCCTATTAGTAGATTTGTATCATCAGCATAACTAACTATAGTTTGACAGGGTCTGTCCGCTGCAGAATAAAGGTCGTTAACAAATATTACAAACAAAATAGGTCCAAGTATACTACCTTGGGCTATTCCATTATTACTATATAATATTTGCGATTTGTAAAATTGACCGGTCTTATTTATACCCACTATTTGAGTCCTCTCATGAAGATAAGATGTTAGCCATTTCAGTGCATTTCCTCGTATCCCATACATTTCCAATTTTTGCACCAATATTTCCCTGTCCAGACAGTCATATGCTTTAGACAGATCAAGAAACATCCCGAGTGCGACTTCACCATTCTCAACATGTTTTAAAACTGCATTAACAAATTGATAAATAGCCGTTTGCGTGGATTTTCCTTTCAAGAAGCCGTGTTGGTTACTGTTAAACAAATTACAGTAACTCAGGAATTTGATTAATTTTTTAGACATAGCCAACTCAAATAATTTAGAAAATCCAGGCAAAAGGCTTATAGGCCTATAACTGTCCATCTGTTGAGAATCTCCTTTTTTATATAAGGGTTTTATTAACGCTAACTTTAAGTTTGTTGGAAATATACCATTTTTAAATGAACCATTAATTAAATAACATAGGATTTTTTTTTAAACAATAACATATTTTTTTATAATACTTGTCGGTATTTCATCTATGCCGCTACTGTTTATTCTTGATCTGCCCGGCTAATTTGCAAATTTCCCTAACATTAACAGGTGCTAAATACATATATTGATTGTTGTTTGGAATCTTACATTTATAACGGGAAGAGTTTATATTTTTTAAAATATTTGGTATTACAGAGACTAGAAATTTATTATATTTGTTGGCTATTATATCAGCTCTTCCCTCCAATTGTACTTCATTATTGTGTGACATTTTACCAGTGATTTCTCTGTTGATAGCCCACATGCATTTCATTTTATTGTCTGAGTATTTAATTCTATTTTCATAGGTTTTAATCTCGGTTTTAATCTGTTCTTTTTGAAGAATGCAATCATATTCTTTTTTAGTTTGTTTGTAAGCGCCTGAACTCGATTTCAATTTCATTATTTAATCTGATAAGCTCTTCAACAAATTCGGTATCTGAATATCCTTTTAAAACGCCGGTAATCATAAACATTGGGTTCAAATTCTGTGACTCTTTAATTTTTATATTGGTTTTGTTCTCCAATGCCAGTTTAAGTTTTTTCTGTTGGGTTTCGTTGCAGCTTTCCACTACTATAGCCCCATTTTTTAATTGCCTTATATTTTTAAATCCCCCATCTATGTCCTTTGTGTGAATTTCTTGTTTAAGTTGTTGTATTGTTTGTTTTGGATCTGTAAGTAACATCTATTCGAACTACTGTTTCTAGTTGTTTTGATATTTTAGGGGTTACCCATGTTTCTGTTATTTTATCATCTGATGTGGTGGTATGTGAGTTCTTCTGCACTATGGTTGCATAGGTTCTCTGATTTATTCCATTTT
>JAHBCN010006103.1:40000-50847 GCA_019359885.1 Listronotus oregonensis | reverse complement strand
TTTTTGCGATATTTTGGTAAAAAATTTTTTCCAGGCACCTTGAAAGAAACCACGATGATGAAGTGGAAGTGAAAAAATTTTTTAAGACTGGAAAAATGATCCGGAACGTAAATATTTAATAGATAAATTACGGAAAGAAGGTGATTTTTCTACTGGCGATCCTATACCGGTATTTAACAAAGGGATTAAGAAGAATATCGTCAATTGTTGCCTTGGTCCATTGCAGAGGTAAGTTTTACTATTGACTATAAAAAAGTGTTTCCTTATATCTTGGCCACACCTAGAACTTGTATTTTCCGGGGTACTATTTCAAATTCAAAAGTTGTAGAGATTCTCCTGGACCGCCAGAATCTATCATCAGATGAAACAATCATCAAAAAATTGTCGATAAATGACAAGTTGTTTTTTTTAATGGAACTCTCTGGCGTTTCGATCCTGATTTTAAACATATATAGTTTATTGATATTTGGTTCAGCCGTTTTTGAGCTTTTTGAACCGAAAAAACCCCCCTCCCATTTTTTAAAATTGTAAAGTTTTTAAAAGAAATTTTCGGGCAAATAAAACCTGTAGGTGTGGCGCAAAGTATATAAGGAAACACCCCGTACAATATTGTGTAGTGTAAGAACTGTTTCTAATCACCATATTTATGTTTTTTAAGGATACTATGAAGAAAAACTCTTAGACGTCACTTAAAAAAGATGCCATTTTAATACAAACAAATCTTCTACTAATAGAGCTCGACTCAAGTACAAGCACAAAACATGTTATTTACTAATTTGGGCTCCGACGATCCTCTTAGAACTTCAGGTGTTTTAAACTCTTTGACAGCAGACGAAATATCATTAGTTGAAAAAAGGATAAACTTATATGCGAAGTGGGCAGGCAAATATTAAAAAGTCATAAAGATAAACACCTAATCCAAGTTGCAAAGCGTTAAATGAGACGTTTGGCACGACTACTAATCGAGATTCGCAGGCTCCAGAATGATGAGACACTGACCCTCCTATTAGTGTTACATCCTGCCCAATTTAAGACAGTTGTGTCTGCTGTAAGAGCAATAGCGCAGTACGATGTTACAAAAAATTCATTTAAGTCGCCTTCACTGGCTTTACAAATGGGCACATTAATTAAGAGGGCGATTAATATAGCCTATTCGATGGAAATACAAAGAAACGTCGACTCTAGTGCTATTAATACTTTGACTGCTATGAAAAATTTAATAGATGATCAATGGGCGTCCGAAGTGTCAACTGAAGGGGACAAAACTTACATATTAATCTTTTCAATAAACCTACTTTGATTCCACTGGCAGAAGATATTAAGGTAAGTTTGTGGTAATGTTGTCTCATTTTTGAATTGGCTCTTTTTGTAGAAAATAAGCATACCGATTTTGTTTCCGATTTTCTTTTATCTTGAGCGTGCGAAATAGTGCTTTTTTCGCACCATTGCGGAAAAGTAAGACCTCTCAAAATTTAAGTGAGTGCCGAAAGTATGCTTGTTTTCATTGGGAAACCGGTTTTAGCTGTATTATTAAACTAAATTGGTATGTATTCAATCAAATAAGTAAATTCGACTTTTCGGTAATAGTCCGGATCCTAATAGTAAAAAAAATATTACCACTCCTTTGCAAGTTTTTGAACAGCTTAATTGCAAATTTTGCCTCTGTGGGAAATCTGATTAACTCGACCTTTTCGAGATATGGACGAATAAATATGTCAAACTGGTGAAGTCTATAAATTTTGATCAGCACTTAGTTTTTTTCTTAATTTTATGTTAAAGTTAGTCAAGTAACAAATGTTAATTTTCAATTGTCCGACAAAAATTATGCGCCGTTTGATGCATCCGCCGCCTGTATCTTGTTGAAATGATATGTTTTATAAATTTACTACCAACCGTTCAATTTTTTGTTATGATTAGATAAATATGTCAGATTGTAACGATGTCCGCCAATTTTTTTTCTACGCCATATGTCCAGTCCGAAATTTTCAAAATAAGAATCTCGTAAAACATGTTAACATTATTACCACTTGTCGGAAAACAATATAATATGTAGGATAAATATATTTTGTAATAAGTAGTCTACCGTCGCAAAAATATTGCACCATATCGCTAATTCGACAACAACAAAAATTGAATTATTTATCTTATAGACACTATAAATAACGTTTGAAAAATTATAGGTTATTTGTGATGTCCGAATCATTGGGTATCTTCACAATGTTGCAGGGTTTACATCTTTTTATTGAGAACAGTTAGACCACTTATCACAACATATACTTATCTGACATATTATAACTTATGACGCAAAAGGGAGATTAATTTGTTAATCATGAAAGCATCTAAGATTCTTATTAAGGAAATATAAGCTCGGCATTACTGTATACATACCCAATGATTCAAACATCACAAATAATCTATACATTTTCAAAAGCAACTTATAGTGTTTATAAGTTCATAATTCAATTTTTAATGTTAGCGATTTGGCTCAGTTAGTCTACTTATTACAAAATATACTTATCCAACATATACTTTTCTGACATAGTGGTAATATTGGCAATATGTTTCACGAAATTTTCATTTTCAAAGTGTCTGACTGTACATATGGCATAAAATTTGGCATAAAATTAACGCTTGTCACTTGTTCATCTTTAATAAAGAATTTGAAAAAGTGTTGGTCATAAATTTATAAACCACCAGTTTGACATATCTCAAAAAAACGCCGTTAACTAGATTTCTCGCAAAAGAAAAGTTGACAAACTCACCAACATGAAGCTGTCACAAAGTTTCAAAGAAGTTGTAATAATTTCTTTTATCGCCAGCCGTCAGTACATTATCAAAGTGATTTACGTAATAAACAAATGCTTTATTTTCTCTTAAATTAAAGTACTTTATCTGCCGAATTTCGGCAGGTAAAGTTTTTATGTACCAAAGGCGTAATGTAGGCAATTATGACCCGAGGCGTGGATGTTAACACCGCTGAGGGACATAATTACTTATTACACTATCATCTTACGCTCGCAAATGCGGGCCATAAAAAGTGCATTTACGGGTCGATCAGACATAAAGTATTTTATCCTCCGCAAATTTCCGTTAGCATAGCCATGACTTTGACATTAAGCAAAAATCGTCTGTCAGTGTCACGCACCCTATACTTTTTTTATTTACTTTTCTGTTCACTTTACGTTGGCGATAAATTTTGTATGCACCACGTCAGTAAAGTGTCTTTATCGGCCTTGCCTATTATTGCCTCGCTCGCTTCGCGTGGTCTTTTCATAATTTCAGACTCGTCCGATAAAGAATAACTTTACTGCCTTGTTATATAAATAAAATATTTTACTATTGGGGATCCCAGACTATAAGTTTGTCGAATTCGAAAAAATGCATTTACATCAGACATCACTTGCAGAAAATTGCATACAAATTAAATTGATTTAACTCTCTCTCTTTTTTTAGACAATGAAGATTTATTTAGATGAAAAAAAACGCAATAGAGACATTACTACTGAGAATGAGGAAGAAACTCAGGCTTACAGAGACTTAACTGAAGGAATATTTGCAAGCTTATTACTTTTCAATATGAGGAGAGTAGGGAGCTACAGCGAATACCTTTACAGGTTTATTTGGACATCGATAATAGTACATGGTCCAAAAAATTTGAGAAAAGTTCTAACGCCTTCAGAAAAAATTTTAATTGGCTCCCTAAAGCGAGTTGTTATAAAGGAAAAAGAGAGGTCGAGGCGTTCCAGTCCTATTCGATAGGTCATCTGTTGAAGGCCTCAACTAATGATAAACGTAATATTTATTTTGAGCAACATAATGAATATCTCTTTGCACTCCCTGGGTCGAATACTTGCATAAGTGGTTATCACATATTTTGGAAACATGCTGGCCTTTCATTAGGTGATGCGACCAAGGCAAAATGCCTTACATCTACTAGGCTAAGAAAACATTTGGCCACAGTTTGCCAAATTCTTAAGATGGGCTCGGATGATCTAGAACAACTAGCCAAATGTATGGGCCACACCACTAAAACACACGATGAATGGTATAGATTGCCCTCTGATATATATCAAACGGCTAAAATCTCAAAGGTATTATTACTTTCCCAAAACAACAACATAGACCAATTGAAAGGGTGTAATTTAGAAGAAATTAATGTCAACGACGATATCTTAGAGAGTGCTTTGAGCGACTCTGAAAATGAGGACAAAATCGATGTTCCATTAGGAACGAAGCGACAACCTAACAAACAAACGTGATGTAATACGTCAGAAGAAAAAAGCGACAGGTGATCCATGGACTTCTGAAGAAAGAAGGCAACAGAACTTTTGAAGAGCATATAATAAATAAAAAGCACCAAAAGTCAAGTTATGAAACTAAAGGAAAAGTATCCCGACCTCTTTAAAATCGAATGGGCTACCATAAAAGTTTTTATCCAAAACAAATATAAACGATAATCTTCATATTTTTTACTTCATTTTTTACATGCAATGTCAGTTATACTTTTAGAATATGTACCACTGTAGAATGATAATCTTTATATTTTTACTTCATTTTATACTTGCAATATCAGTTCTAGTTTTAAAATATATACCACTGTATTCGTCATATACAGTTTTTCAATATAATGTTCATTTTACTGTTGGACAATTATGTGTGTTATTTTTATGTGCCTTGTATACAAATTAATCTGTTCATAGACCCAATAATGACTTCATGAATGTTTGACGAATTTCAACGATATAACCAGCAATAAACGTCATAAGAATATGCAGGAGTCGTCATTGATGACAAGCCTTCAAGAAGTTATTATTAGGATACCCAGGGCCTAACTGAAAACTACTAAATTATTGACACCTGAGGTATCGTCAAAACAGAGGACATCAAGGTGGATAGCGGAAGACATCTTCTGAAATAAAAATGTTACTGTCAATGCCTCAACCAGCACAAACGTATCTAAACGAATATGAAATGTGCAACCCATCTTAAAAACATGATTTTACCGACTATCGAGTGCCGCATTCAGATTCAAAAATAATTTTGAAACATATATACAGGTGCTCCGGAATAACTGGAAGTACATGGGTATCTTGGAAACTCTTGAAATACAAAGTTAGGTAAATGAATGACAAGTTGCGTACTTGAGTGCGCAACGGCATTCTGTTAATAGCATCTTTATATGTTTTCGAAGAAGCCTTCTAGCTATAGAACTTGAAGATACGATACTGCTGGCTTTTCAGAAAGTTGTCTGAAACTGACAGTTTCAGACAACGTTTTGAAGAGGCCAGCATGTTTGGCGAAACGTCAGCGACTTCAAACAGTTTACAACAGACGAGGATAATCCAGAAGTATCGTATTTTTAAGCATATTTATAGTCTGTCATCAGTAACTCTTTATTACAACGCCTACACTAATGAAAATTCCTGGGTATTGATAAGACTTGACAGTCAATATAAAAATTTAAGTCGAAATTTCACTTCCCGTCAAACTTTATTTTTCAACAATTAAATACTTGCATTTCATTGTTTGTTACCATGGTTATCCTATTGTTGTAAAAAATTTATCGCGATAAATCTTGTGAAAAAACGTTACTCCGATAATATTTCTATTAGTCAGAATTATATATACTTATAAACATTCAACTACGCACGGTTCCATATATTCATTCTTACATTTTCATCAGTGAGCACAGTAGTGTTTCACAGTTGATGTAAAAATCACCGCACGCTTATATATCGGATTACTAATGCACATATAAATTTAATTTTAAGGATGCCAATGAACCTTTTTGGCGGATGTCAAATGACACTGTAAACTTATAATGTTAGGTTATACACCTGTATATCGGTGGATGCCAAATGAGAACATAGATTGGTCGGAGGCCACTGGGCCTATATATATATATATATATATATATATATATATATATATATATATATATATATATATATATATATATATATATATATATATATATATATATATATATATATATATATATATATATATATATATATATATATATATATATATATATATATATATATATATATATATATATATATATATATATATATATATATATATATATATATATATGTATATATATATATATATATATATATATATATATATATATATATATATATATATATATATATATATATATATATATATATATATATATATATATATATGTATATATATGTATATATATATATATATATATATATATATATATATATATATATATATATATATATATATATATATATATATATATATATATATATATATATCTCATTTGGCATTCCCGATCTACAAGCAACGTTGAAAAAAGGTTTTATTTTACAAAACAAACTGTGAAACACTACTGTGCTCACTCGATGAAAAATGTAAGAATGAATATATGGAACCGGTGCGTAGTTGAACGTTTTTAAAATATAATTTAAATTTTGACTAATAGAAATATTATCGGAGTAACGTTTTTTTACAAAAATTTATCGCGATAAATTTTTCAACAATAGGATAACCATGGTAACAAACAATGAAATGCAAGTATTTAATTGTTGAAAATAAAGTGTTATGACGGGGAAGTGAAAATTTTTGACTTAAATTTTTTTTTATTGACTTCGTCTTATCCAAAACCAGGAATTTTCAAGTGTAGGCGTTTGTAATAAAGAGTTACTGATGACAGACTATAAAATGCTTAAAAATACGATACTTCTGGGTTTTCCTGCGTCTGTTGTAAACTGTTTTTAAGTCGCTGACGTTTCGCCAAACATGCTGCTGGCTTTCAAAACGTTGTCTAAAAATGGCCCGTTTCGGGCAACTTCTGAAAAAGCCAGCAGTATCGTATCTTCAAGTTCTATAGCCTGTGGAAGGTTCTTCGAAAACATATAAAGATGCTATTAACCCGAATGCCGTTGCGCACTCAAGTACGCAACTTTTCATTCATTTTCCTAACTTTATTTCTAAGAGTTTAGATACCCATGTACTTCAGTTATTCCGGAGCACCTGTATATATGTTTCTAAAATTATTTTGAATCTGAATGCCCGGGACTCGATAATCGGTAAAATCATGTTTTTAAAGATGGGTTGCACATGGTATACTGCGTTTAGATACGTTTGTGCTGGGTTTAGGCATTGAAGGGAACATTTTTATTTCAGAAAATGTCTTCCTGCTATCCCCCCTTGATTCCTCTGTTTTGACGATGCTCTCAGGTGTCAATAATTTAGTAGTTTTCAGTTGGGGGCCCTGGGTAATCCCAATAATAACTTCTTGAAGGCTTGTCATCAATGACGACTCCATGCATATTCTTATGACGTTTATTGCTGGTTATATCGTTGAAATTCGAAAAATTATATATTATATATATATATATATATATATATATATATATATATATATATATATATATATATATATATATATATATATATATATATATATATATATATATATATATATAGTTTATTTGTTTATTTTCTTTGACCTTTGCCTTGATATATTGTTTATGCTTTTCCAAAATTTTCTGGATTTTCTTGGGGATAAGGTCAGGCAATATATAAAAACAGTTGCTTACTAAGCAATTTTCATATAATTTTTGTCAATTACGACGTTTCGGCCTGGAAGGGCCTTCATCAGGTATATATGTTTTTTTTATAATGACAACAAATCAATCTGCAATACAAAAATTTTTTGATTGAAATTTTACCTATATAATATATTAAAATTTAATGTTACCTTAAAACTAAGGGGTTTCTCACAAAAAACACTCATTATTGTTGTGTAATGAACATTTAGAACTTAAAAGTCACAAACAAACACTTAACATTTAACACAAATAAATACAATAAACGGTCTTCGTTTCAACTAAACTATTTATTTTTTTTTAATTATCATTTATTTTTTGGTAGTTAATAGAACTACTAGCACCATCTTACCATTTTACCAAAAAGAATAAATATGTGTTTAATATCAAGAAATGTAAAAAACTGTAAAATATATTTTAAAATAGCAGTGAGGTAGAGTTCTTTGCATTTAGATAATAATATAGAAATTTGTTTTATTTTTATGTATGGTCATCTATACTGGTTATGTTGTTGTGTAATTTTTTTTTATTATTAATTATTAATGAGATTGCAATAATGCATACTTAAATTCTTTGTGTCTGCCTTTGTGTTTATTGCTTTTTTGTTTTTTTGAATAAAGACCATTTCTAAGAATTCTCTTTTCTGTGTATTTGTTTCTGTTTTCAAAATTTTTGTATTTTCAAAATCAAAAGTGTGTTTTTTTTCGGTGGAGTGGTTTGTTAGAGCAGTTTTGTTGCGTTTGTCGTATTTATGACTATTTAGTCTGTTTTTTAAATATTGGCTTGTTTGTCCTATGTAAACGTTATCACAGTCCTTGCAAGGAATTTCATATATAATATGGCTTTTTTTGTTTTTTTCAATTTTGCTCTTGAGATTTGAAGATAATTTTTTAAGTAAATTATGGCCCTTATGGCAAACTGTAATATTTTCTTTTTTAAAAATATTTTGAATATTTTCAGAGAGTTTAGGAATGTATGGTAAGGATAGATATATTTTTTTATTATTATTGTCTTTTTCCTGCCGTTTCTGGAATTTGTTTGAATTATAAAATTTGTGAATTCTTTTTTTAAAAATTGAGTTAATTAAATTATTAGGGTAGTTATTAAGTTTAAGGGCTATTTTTGCTTTAGTTATTGCTTTTTTTCGATATGGTGGGTCACTTAAATATATCGCTCTATCTGCAAGGCCAATTACAACTGACTTTTTTTGAGAGAATGGGTGTTGAGAATTAAAGTTTAGATACCTCGAAGACCAGGTGTCTTTTGTGTACCATTCCGTTTCAATTGAGGTGTTCTTGTTATGTAGTGTTAGGTCTAAAAAATTTATTTTTTTATGGTTTTCGATTTCACTTGTAAATTGTAATTTTTTGTGATAGCCGTTAAAAGAGTTTAAAACATAATCTATTTTATCTTGAGGTACAGCTGTTATGCAATCGTCCACGTAGCGAAAAAAGAAAGGTAGAGTAAAATTTAGTTTTGAAATAACTGTCTCTTCTAGATCTTCTAGTACAAGCTGGGCAATTACACTTGAAATAGAAGAACCCATTGCACATCCGTCAATTTGTTTATAGAATTGTTGGTTATAAAGAAAATAGGTAGAGTTGAGTGTAGTTTCAATGGCTTCAAGAAATTCATTGATTGGAATGTCAGTGTATGGTTTAATTTTATTCCATTTTTTTTTAATTATGTCTTTTGCTAACTTTGTGGGGATGTTTGTATATAGTGATACGACATCAAGTGATATAAGTAGATAATTTTTAGGTAAAATAATAGATTTTATCTTTTCTTTGAAATGCCAAGAATCTTTAATGTAATATTTGTTTTGATTTACTACGTTGTTTAAAATATTTTTTAGATATTTAGATAAATTTTCGTACGGGGATTGGATGCATGAAACGATGGGTCTTAGTGGTATTCCTTGTTTGTGGAGCTTTGGGAGTCCGTAGATTCTCGGTGGATGGGCATTATGTATTTTAAGTTTTTTTGCCGTATCAGGAGAGATATATGTTTTGTTTTCCCATCGAGTTATTATTTCGTTGTTAGCTTTTTGATAAATATTTGTGGGGTCGTTAGGTATTTTTTTATAAATGGTGTTATCTTGAAGAAGATCGTTCATTTTTCTATCGTAGTCGGTCGATTGCATAATTACTGTTTTATTTGATTTATCTGGTTTCAGGATTTTAAGGTCTGGATGATTTTTTATAAATAACTTTGTTTTTTTGACTTTAGCACTAAAATTTTTTTGATGATTTTTTGAACCTTTGTTTTTATTAATATTTTTTTTGTAGTTAGTTATAACGTTGCAACATTTTGCTCTAAGGTCGTCTTTGGTGCTGCACGGTAAGGTATTTATTGTTGATTCTATATTTGTAATTAGGTCGATAGTGGGAAATTCGTTAGGGTTTTCAATTGGAGTGGCGTAGTTAGGACCTAAACTAAGAATTTCTACGGCATAGTCAGGGATAACGGTGTCGGTTAAATTTTCAATCCAACTATGTTTTTGGTCATTTAATGTGTTATTTTTGTTTTGTCGTATCATTAAACTATTAATTTTGTGTATATTTTTTTCTTTGGTGTTTTTAAAAAGAGATTCATATTTTTGGTCTTCAATTTCAAAAAGTTTTTTTGTTAAATGGCTTGGTAAGATATTTTTTAGATATTCCGCAATTTGTATAAGTTGATGTTCCAAGGTATTTAAATGTTTTGTCGTGTCGGTAATTAATAGGTCGATGATGCCAGTTTTAAATTTTTTAAGAGTGTTTTCATGGAAGCTCCTGTCAAGGTTTTTACAATGAAAACTTATGTGTTTTGTTTTAAAATTAAGAAAGGTTGGTGTTAGATTTTCATTTTTGCATCGTAGGAGAAAAATTCTTCGGTTCTTTTGGTTGGCTTTTTTTGTATTTAGTTTTGTATACAGCTTGATCTGAGTTACGACATTTCTTCCATAGTTATCTAAGATGTTTTGGTATGAGAGCATTGTTTCACCCATGCTGGATATATTGTTTATTTGTTTATTTTCTTTGACCTTTGCCTTGATATATTGTTTATGCTTTTCCAAAATTTTCTGGATTTTCTTGGGGATAAGGTCAGGCAATATATAAAAACAGTTGCTTACTAAGCAATTTTCATATAATTTTTGTCAATTACGACGTTTCGGCCTGGAAGGGCCTTCATCAGGTATATATGTTTTTTTATAATGACAACAAATCAATCTGCAATACAAAAATTTTTTGATTGAAATTTTACCTATAT
>JAHBCN010006103.1:0-37500 GCA_019359885.1 Listronotus oregonensis | reverse complement strand
CTTGGACGCGCAGCCCGTTTTTGATGACCCTGCAAAAATATGTCGTGCTAATAGAAGTTCTCGTCTTCGTTGTCGCAATTTTTGCTAAAATTCTATAACCCGCTTTACAGTTCGCAATTTCTGTCTTACAGCAACAAAAAATTGCAAAAGGCATGCGCATTGCCGTGCTTCTAATCAGCTATTGCAACTTATTTTCCGTACTGCAAATTTTGTGTCCGGACCGAAAATTTATTGCAATATTTGGCAATTCCCAGTGTCACCAACATTAAAAATATCAAAATAAAAAATTGTGTTGGGGATGTATAATATTTATTTACTATAAGGGCTTTGGGAAGTTGTTTATGAATAAGTCACGTATTTTACGATATGAATATTAAACTGGTTGGGCGAGAAGAAATAAAAGGAACAAGGAGTCAGTTTTTACGGAACTAACATTGTGTGTCCACTCACTTTAAACTTACCTACCTACCTACCTACGCTACGATTAGGTATACGTGTAAATAGTTGTTTCAAAGTTTTCAAAATGTGTTTTATTTTAAAGAATTTTTTTTATAAAATTCATAATTCATGTAAAAAGTAAGTACCTACCACTACGTGATTTACGTAATTATTCATATTGTAATGGATTCATGGTTGAAACAAAAGGCTAAAGTATAATCTTGAAGGGTTAGTCGATAGTACTTGTTAGGTCATCAATCCAATGCACGTATCTAAAGCCATTGACCGTGAAGGTTAACAGTTATGTTATGTTATGTTATTATTTAAATATTAGTTTATATAACAATACTCATATATTATTGTAAACTGTGTATATTAAATAATGTTTGTTTAATGTTTAAATATATATATAATAACTTGATTTATACACATTAAGTTTAGATACATTTAGATGCAGTAAGATAAGTTAGTTACTAAAAGCCTAAGAGGCATTTATACTATTTTCTATTTTTATATTAAAGTATGTTTTATTCAAAGTCTCTTGTTTGACTTCTTGACGTGTACCAGATACTACGAACCCAAGTACAAAGAAGAGTACACCACATGGCGATCCTACCAGTTACATGTTGAGAAGTCAGAAAAAGTGCAAACCGTCCAGTGATATGGTAAATAGACGCCAAGATGGCCAAATCATCTTCCAAACATGCGGAAATTACTGACTCTGGAGTAGTCAAATTTCATCGAAAGCATCCAAGTGCCTACCGATGTAAGAGTACTACTATATATATTAACAGTGGTTATTGTATTGTTGTTCCTACTAAAAATAAAGCAGACCTATCGAAAACAACTTAAGAAGAATCTCTCCAGAAGTATGTACTTCAGAACTCCAGCAGCAGAACCCAGCGTAGTTTGAGAAGTCCCAGAACCAGAACACTGAACAGCGATCAACCCTCAACCCAGAACACAGACAGCAGTATAGTATGTAAGTTTATTAGTGGAAAAAGTTTTTTTATTATTATTATTTGTATATTTATTATGAACATTGTGTTAAAGTCTGCTCGACGCTCAAGCGCTCTCAGAGAACATTTTATTAGTTTGGAAATTATTATTTTTTAATTTTATTACAATATTATGGTATTTAATTCGCTAAAAAGCATATACGAGGACTCAGTTAAATTGTGCGACATTATAAAAAAAGAGCCAAAAGAACGCCGAATAGACTTAGTTAGAGTAAATAATTTAATTCTAGGGAAGTTAGAAAATAAGTTTAATAACATACAAAAAGAGGTCCAAGCATCTGCTATTGACGACCCAAACCTTAAAAAAATCATATTCAGATTATAATAAAGCTATTGAATCTCACCTTTTTAAATCGCGTTCTCTCCTGAACGAAAGACTAAAAGATTTGGTTAAGGGAAATAACCCAACTGAACAATTAAAAAATAATAGTAATACCGAGGAAATAAATATGGCGGAAAAATTTGATTTAAGAACAGCGGCATCTTTGTTACCATCTATGGATAACACGGAAAATAGCACTAAACAGTTAATTGACGCAATTGAGTTATATAGCAGTCTTATCGACGATAATGGGCAAACCTTATTGATTAATTACGTTTTAAAAACAAAATTAACGCAAAATGCAAAACTAAGGTTAGAGAACTCGTATGGTACAGTGGAACAGCTAGTAGGGGATATAAAAAACCGGTTGTTAACGAAAAAATCACCAGCAGTTTTATCGACTCAATTACATAACGCAAGACAAGACGGCAGAAGTATCGACGATTACGCAAAGTTGATCGAGACACTATTGGTCGATCTAACGATAGCGCAGGCCGATAATAATACAGCCGCAATGGGAGTGTTGCGAGGGATAAACGAGAAAATTGCAGTAAACGCTTTTGCAAATGGACTTAGGAGTAACGAACTAAGGACTATAGTAAAGGCCAGGAATTACCAAAACTTAAAAGACGCAGTTTAGCGGCTAGGGAAGAGGAGCTAACAAAACACCCTCAGTCTAGTGTGTTTCACATGAAAGGCTCAAAAAACTTTAATTACAGGCCACATGGCCAGGGAAGAGGTAACAAAAATAATTATCGCCCCTTTGATAATTATAGGCTAAACCCAAAGGCCAATAATCTAAATTACCAAAAGGGAACCAATACTAAAAACCACAGGTACACACAATGTAATCAGAACCGAGGTCGCGGTGATTACCATGGCCAAGGTCGAAACAAACCGACGAACCGAGTGTATTGTGCTGACAGTAGCGCTACAAACGATAATTCAAGTTCAAACGTAAGACAGTTTTTTCGTGACCCACGAAAATAACAAGGTATCAAGTTACAATATTAAATTACATAAGTGTTAATTATAATGGAAGAATATTATTGTTTCTAATTCACGTAAAAATTTCGATTTTCATATACAGGGAGTATTAGGTGTAAATTTTCTTTCTAAATATTCAGCAATAATTAATTATGAAACATTTTCAATTTCTTTAAAAAATACCGTCCGTTAATTTATTTATTTAATTTGACAAATCCGTCAAGCAGATTAACGAAATTTAGTTAGTATTAGAAGAGTACGATTTTACGTGCATTATGTCAAGGTTCGGAAAATGTGACAGCAGACGCACTATCGCGTATAGTTATAGAATCTAAAGACTTAAAAGGAATGAATGAAAAAATATGTGAGAGTGTGAATGTGTTAACTAGAGCACAAGTTAGAGATAGAGCGGGTTTTGTGTCAAAACCAGAACTAACCACAACCGTGCAGACAAAAGACGTACAGACCGGAGGCGATAGGCTTGATCACCCTGTTGTAGCCGAGGTTTTAAAACGTCCCAATGACACGATTGAATTAAAAGTAGTGTCTAAAACAGAGTTTGCAAAACTTAAAAAATTGCAATTTTACCAGTACTGTGATAATTTTATTTACAATGTGAATTCACAAACTATGTATTTTTACCAGAACAGTCGATCAGCGTATGACTTAGGTACATCGTTGAGACATCTGGACAAATGGTGCATAGAAAATAATATTCCGGAAATATATATATTAAGAAATGCAGAATTTTTAAATTTACTAAGTAAATGTAAATCGCATATGTTAGAACTGACTATAAAAATAAATATAGTTCGGGATGCGGAACGTATAACAGATAAAAAATTAAGACATATAATCTTAAATGATTTTCACACGTTACCAACGGGTGGTCATGCGGGTGTACAACGCATGTACAACAATATAAGGAAACGATATTTTTGGGCAGGTCTCAAAGGAGACGTAAGCCACTTTGTCAAAAACTGTGATAATTGCCAAAGGTATAAGCATTCAAATCGAAGAAGGTACCAATGGTAATAACAAGTACGGCTAAATCGGCATTCGAAAAGGTTGTACTTGACCTTGTAGGCCCTCTACCTGAGGATAGCCAAAATAAAAAAATACATTTTGACGCTTCAGTGCGACTTAACAAAGTTTGTGGAAGGATATCCAATAGAGGATAAGGAAGCTAAAACGGTAGCAAAGGCATTCGTAGAAAATTTTATACTACGATATGGGATACCTTGTGAAATCCTAACGGACCAAGGTTTGGAAGTTATGTCTAGCACGTTTAAAGAAGCTTGTAAACTATTAGGGATCCAACAGTTAAATTCTACAGCATACCATCATGAAACGCTTGGAGGTCTGGAAAACTCGCATAAACATTTGGGTGCGTATTTGCGTATGCAATTGTCAAAATATAAAGAAAGTAATTGGAGCGATTGGGTATCGTATTGGTGTTTTTCATATAACAACACGGTAAACACCTCAACACGCTATACACCATACGAGCTTGTATTTGGTAAAATAAGCAAAATCCCGTCAAACCTTACTAATCAAATCGATCCTATTTATAATTTTGAGGACTACCCATTTGAGTTGAAATTTAGATTGCAGACTGCGTGGAACGATGCAAGAAATAACTTAATTGTCTCAAAAACTAAGCGTATAAACTCCAATAAAAGATGCAATAGCTATAATTATAAAATCGGAGACATGGTCCTAATAGAAAACAAAAATGTAGAGAATAAATTAGCACCTTTGTTTAAAGGTCCATTTAAAATTTTAGATATTAAGAATCCCAATGTAGTTTTAAATGTAAATAATAAGCCTAAGGAGGTACATAAAAATATTATTAAACCTTATTTTTAAGTCTTAAATTGTACATAGTATATAAGATAGCAGAATGGAAAAAAAAGTTCAGAAAACATTTTTTTTTCAACTTTTGCGGGGAAGGTGTAATGGATTCATGGTTGAAACAAAAGGCTAAAGTATAATCTTGAAGGGTTAGTCGATAGTACTTGTTAGGTCATCAATCCAATGCACGTATCTAAAGCCATTGACCGTGAAGGTTAACAGTTATGTTATGTTATTATTTAAATATTAGTTTATATAACAATACTCATATATTATTTAAACTGTGATATTAAATAATGTTTGTTTAATGTTTAAATATATATATATATAATATTATTTATATATATAATATATATATATATATATAAATTATATATATATATATATATTTTTATTATATTTTAATATATATATAATAACTTGATTTATACACATTAAGTTTAGATACATTTAGATGCAGTTTAGATGAGTTACTAAACCAGAGGCATTTATACTATTTTCTATTTTTATATTAAAGTATGTTTTATACAAAGTCTCTTGTTTGACTTCTTGACGTGTACCAGATACTACGAACCCAAGTACAAAGAAGAGTACACCACAATATAATTATTTTGTTAATTTTTTTGTAATTACAATATAACCTAACTTTACAATTTAAATATAGGATAAAAAAAACCAAATAGGTAGTAAGTGATTGATTTTATTTTGTTTTAGATCGAACCCCACTTGGTCCAGGGAGCTTACAATAGCACTCATAATAGAGTACGGAAAATATCCTGCTCTGTATGAAGTGGCGTGCTCCGATTAAAGAAGAAAAAATAAAAAGGTAGAAGCGATGGAGCATATTGCCTTAACATTAAACAGGCAACATTTTACGGATTTAAATGTAGAGGATATTATAACCAAAATCCATGGCATAAGAACTCAATATCTTAAAGAACTTAGAAGAATAAAAAAAAGTAAGGTGACGGTCAGCGACAGAGATGGTATATGTACCAAAGCTGTGGTGTTTTGATATGCTCCACTTTTTGGGAGGAGGAGAAACTCTTAGTGATGAGATATCCAACTTGCACCTAACAGAAAGCACCGAAGACTAAAATCGGACCATGAAATGGATAATGTAAGCATATTTGCATTTATGGTTTTCTTTTGGTAATAAATAAATTATGTCTTTTCTTTTGTAGAGGGAGCCAGAAGATGTCGAAGTGCGCTTTGATGGGAGCATTGACTGTTTCGAAGATAGATTTTCACCTTCACTACTTTCACCTGGAACTAGTCGGGATGACCTTTCAAGGGCAACTAGTATGGAACCTCCCAAGAAAAAGCAGAAATGAGCTGAAAAACTGGTATTATTGAAGAATGCCCAGAAAACTTTTCACTTCTTCACTCCTGGAGATAATGGGACAAACAGATGATCTTCCCACTTTTCCTCACAAAGCCTTTGCAAAGTAAGCATTATAAAGGTGTTTTAAAGCTACAAAAGTCTGCAAATTTTTACTATTTTGGGTTTAATAACATTTTCTAGCAAGGATAAAATGCCAAATAAAAAAAAAACTTTAAATAAAAAAAAATAATTCGAGGAAGACAAAATCAACACAAAAACCTTTTAAAATTGTCATATGGAAAATAGCATTTTTTTTAATTTTGATTTTTAAATTTTAGCCTGGTGGAAAAAAAAAGGAAAAAAATAAATTGGTGCAATTACTTCAGCCGAGCGCGGATCTTTGTTGACCACAGTTATGTGTTTCAGTGCAACGTAAAAATATGAAAATGGAGCTTATGAATGGCACACCACCCGGGTCACAATATGCGTGTTACATATCTGGTTGGATCCAACAAGATATATTTGTACAATGGCTTCGCCATTTTATTAATATAACTAAGCCCAGCTTTGACGATCCAGTGGTGTTAATCCTCGATGGTCATTACTCTCACACGAAAAATTTGAAAGTCATAAATGTGGCGCGAGAAAACCATATTAACATAATATGCCTTCCACCCCATTCGACACATTGGATGCCACCTTTGGACATAGCTTTTATGTCACCATTCAAAACATTTTACGCGCAAGAGATCACAAACTGGCTTAGGCTTAACCCAGGACGTGTTGTATCAGGCTATCAGGTGGGAGAACTTTTTGGGAAAGCATTTATAAGAGTGGCCACCATGGATACAGCTATTAACGGGTTTAGAAAAACTGAAATGTTTTCTCCTGATAGAAACGCATTCAAAGAATATGATTTTGTGGCAAAAATGCAAGAAGCAATTAATAAAGAATGAGTAAAAATAGAAACAGTTGATGAAAAGGAAGACACAGTAGAGGAAGAACAATTAGATAACAACGAGCCAAAAGAAAAAAACCACTGAAAGACATGTTACCCCTCCAAGACAGCAAACCGCTGAGAGACCTGTTACCCCTGAGAAACAAATTACCCCTGCAAACTTGATGCCCGTTCCAACTGCTTCAAAAGTTATTATTAAAAAAAAGAGTTCAAAAAGTGGAAAAGCTGCCGTTATAACTAGCACTCCATACAAAGGGGAATTAGTGGCCAGCATAAAAAAAAGAAATTTACCTTCAAATTCGAGCGACAAAAGAAAAATTAATGATTCAAAACCAAGTCAGCAGAAAAAAATTAAACCTACCCAAAAAAAAAGAAACAGTCAGTTGCTAACGAAAAACCAAACAAAGGCAAGTTCGTATCCTGGAGTTCTTCTTCAGATTCGGCCCCTAAACCGGAGCATCAAGATTCAGATGACCAGCAGGTAGAAAACTTTAAAGAAGACGCCGTTTGTATTTTTTGCGAAAATTCGTACTCCGAAGATGTCAGAGGCGAAGAATGGGTAATGTGTCAAAGCTGCTTCAAATGGGCTCAAGTTGAATGTGCTGGCTGTGAAAGAAATCGGTATATCTGTGACTTTTGCATTTCTAAATAATTTGTTCTATGTTCTTTCTAGATGAGAATTTTTTATGTTTATAAGGGACGAAACTTTTTATTAGATATACTTTTTGCATTTCCATAAATAAATATTACTTAAAAAAAACAAAATAATTTTACCTATTTTCAAGTTTTACATATAAAATTGGGTACCCCATATTGCGAAAATACCCCATATTAGAATATCATATTCCCCCAATATGGGGTAGTGCACTTTTTTTTAAATGCTGCATATTTTCATCTGCTTTTTTTAAAAACATGTTTCTTCTCATTAAATGGTTGATAGTATAACCAACGAAACCTGAAATGGAAATAATGCTTAAAACTACCCGAGGTTTTTTTATTATGGTGTTTTAAAAAAAACTACCCCATATTAGGAGACTTTCCTCTACCTACAATAAAAAAGCCAAGCAAAACAAAATAATACAAAAAGTTTTGAAAAGTGAATACTAAAATGTTAAATAAGTTATGTACAAGGTCATTCCTTATAATCTACCACCCTCCCTACCTGCTTTATTTAAAAAGATGGGAACAAAAATTTAGATTTTTATCTGAATTGTCAGAATTATTTATCAGCCAAAACAAAAAAGCATTAGAGACAAATTTTTTAAATAAAGTTGATTTTTTTTTAATGGAACATCCAGTATATGAGTCGGTCAATATTTCAAAAGAGGACATTTTTTTGATTTCAAAAATATAAAGTCTGTTGATATTTAGCTCATCTATTTGAAAGGTATATTTTTAAAATAAGAAAAGTGCCCTCTTTTGAAATATTGACTCATATACACAGGGTGTTCATTTCAAAAATTGCAACTTTATTTAAGAAAAAAAACTGGTTTGTGATACTTTTTTGTTTTGGCAGATAAAAAACGCTTTTGTATTTAAACTACTTTCCACCTTTTCAAATAAAGCAGATAGGGAGGGTGCTGAATTATGAGGAATCAGGAGCATAAAAAACTCAATATCTCGATTTTTTCCATAAGCTTCAATACAGAATTGCTTTTTTTAAACAACCCTGTTAATAATTAAAGGATCAAAATAATAAAAAAAAGAAAAGGTGAAGCTATAAGTTAGTATTTAGTACTGATGGCAGAAAGTACCTATTATTTTTATAATGAAGTTATAGCTTCACCTTTCCTTCATACTTTAGTTTTATAATTTTCTTGATCCTTAATTCTTAGCCAGGAATATAGCCATTTAAAATAATACATTTTTTGATTAGAGCTTATGGAAAAAATCGAGGTGATGAGTTTTTTATGCACCAGACTGTATTTGTGTAACTACATATAAAACTAAAAAACATATCTACCTACATAAAATCATTTTGCCAGGGCACAATACCAACAGTGTTAAAATAAATTCTTCCCGGATTTGTAGTGGAGTGGCACTTGGTCTCCTACCTTTTTGGTCGCTTAGTCCATATAGAAATTTAAATTGTTTGTTTGTGAGTTCTTCATCTATACTATTTCCATAAGAAACTGATTTCCCTTTCAAAAAATTGTAGAGGGCACAGCATGAGTTATGTAGACAATAATTATTAACCTATTATTGTAAGTGCTAATTCTCATTTTTAGTAAATATAGTGTTTTTTAAAAACGTTCTTCCACGACTAAAAGTTTTTACTGGCTGAAGAGCAATGGTTATCAGTTAAATACGAAAGCGATTTGCTAAAATACCAGAAGCATATTCTACTACCCTTCTGGCTCTGCTGAGCCGGTAGTTAAATATCTTTTGTTCTTTTGCAATACCTTTAAAGGGATAAGGCTTCATTATGTGATTTGGCAAAGCAAATTCTGAGTCAGCAACAATGACAAACGGAATTTTCTTTTGCCTACCAGGAAGAGCTTTTTCTTCTGAAAAATTAGTGCATTTGTTTCCACAGCCTTACTTAAATTACTGGTCCAGTAAACTCCGTCATCAGTGACCCTACCATTAATCCCAGCATTAATGTACAAAAAGTTATAATTTGCATCTACCAATGCCAAAAGGACAATACTGTGTTGATCCTTGTAATTAAAATAGGCAGGACTTTCTTTTGTTGGGGCTTTGATAACTATGTGCTTTCCATCTAAAGCTCCCAAAACATTCGGCATATTCCACTGCTTTCGAAAGCTTGAGCAATATTAAGCCACTCAGCTGCTGTTGTTGGCACCTAAAAAATTATATTTTTTTTAGAATTTTAGAGGATGTACCCACACAACTTGAATACAAGTTTTATAAGTATTTAGGTCTTTATTAATTTAAAAAATTATTATTTTTTCCTTACCTACCTTTAGATACTCTGCTTTTAATACGTCATAAATTGCTCTACGCACAACTGGTACAAATAAGGATATGGCACTTTCTAACACTCTGAAATTATACATCAGGCTCCTGAAGCTTTCACCTGTTGCTAGATACCTTAATGTAATAATTAATTTAGACTTGGCTGGAATACACTCACGAGTGTATTAGCTTTTCTCAATTTTAGGTTTTACAAACGTTAAAAGTTTTTTAAAGCTTTCCTCATTCATTCTTAAGAAATTTTTATTTTGAATCATCTATTTCTAGAAATTCTCGAAGCAAATTCATATTTCCACTTTTCTGGTTTAGCCATGGCCGTACCCACCATTTTCTTGCTTTTCTTTCTATAGAGCTTGCTTGCTATAATTAGTGTTAAACAAGCTACTTTTATTTGCTCTTTTTCTGCTGAACATTTTCCACAACAAGAACAAGTCAGTATTTTATACAAAATAAACAAAAACAAAACTTTAAAAAAGGTTATGTTTAAACACAATGACATATGAAAGTACTGAAGGGGAACTATGTATCTCATAAGAAATAGAAATAGAGAAAAAAAGGTATAAAAAGAAAATTTCCTTTCTATGCGGTTTCGTACCATATAAACATTTTTCTTTGTTGGCTCGTAATTGTCCAGGTTTAGAAATAGTTGTATTATAGAACCTAAAAACATAGAGTTTGGTAGCAAAGGCCATCGTTGACGCTGGATACGCTTGGACGAAAAGAAGACAAAGTAAGGTTTTGTTTTAGTCCCTTTATTATTTAATGCCAGATTTATATTTTTATTTGTTTAAGTTGTTATCTTTTTTGGAAGTAATAGAAAATATTAAAACAAAATCAATAAAATGCATCCAATGTTTGCGAACGCTATCGAGGAAGAGGAAGATCGGGCACGGAGATACGAGTTAAATCTCGAAAGACGAATCTTAAGGGATAGAATGGATCCTATGAATTTACCAGCCAGGGAATTTATAAAACTATTAGGTGCCTTACGGTTTTTTGCAACTGGGTCGTATCAAAAGGGGCATTGGTGAGGAAGTAAATATAGGAATATGCCAACAATCTATGAGCAACACTTTGACCGAAATATGCATGGCATTTGAAGAAATTGCTCCTAGATGGATCATTTTCCCTGCAACCGACTATAAAAGACAACAAATTAAGCTACATTTTATGGAAAGATTTAATTTCCGAGTGTTATACGCGTGATAGATGGGACACACGAAGCTATTTTACAGCCGGTTGAAGATGAACATTTGTACTTAAACAGAAAGAGGTACAAACAGTATTTGAAATACTATATTTATATAAGGGAAAATGTAATTTTTTATTTTTTTTAGATTTCACCCAAAGAACGTGCAGATCGTATGTGATGCAAATTTGCATATACTCGCAGTCAACGCCAATTTTGGAGGAGCATCGCATGATTCTTTTGTTTGGCGAAACTCTGCTGTTGAACGATATATGGAGGAAAACTACAGACAAGGGGATAGTTGGCTTCTTGGAGATAGTGGATATCCCCAACAACCCTGGCTGATGACTCCTATTAGGAATACAGTTGAAGGCACTTCTCAAAGGAGGTATGATGAAGCACTAATCCTGGCTAGAAATTCTGTGGAAAGATGTATAGGTAAGCAAAACCTAAAAAAATATAATTTAATTTATAGTTTTTTTAAACCGTGAAGTAAATTAAAAATTATATATATTAGTAAATCTGGCAGATTTTTTATTTGGTCAAATAAACAATAAACCTCACAAAAAAAACAGTTACCATGAATGTGCTGCTAAGTATTTGTTTTAATTTTAATTGCTGTTAAAAATACAAGGTATGCTATACCTCCCTATTAGTTTTTATACATATGTATGTCTTTGTTTTATAAGTGGTATTTTTAGATTTCTTTAAAAGTAGAATTATTTCGTATAGTAATAAAAGAGATTATTTAATATACAAAGTTACATTTTTTTTATTATTTCTATCAAAAATTTTTGACATTTGCAAAATTGTATAACACACGCAAGCATTATCCAAAATTATTGTCCTTAAGAGAAAATTTTTGTTAATAAGATAGGTACATATGTAAAAAAAAACATTAAAATTGGCGTGACAGTAATAACTAATCACAGACAAATTAAATTTTAGGCGTGTTAAAAATAAGATTTCGATGCCTATTGAAAGAGAGGGTATTACGATACAGCCCACAAAAGGCTGGAATGATAATAAATGCCTGTTGTGTGTTACACAACATGTGTATGGTGGGGAATGTTCCACTTGATGAGGAAGACATTGAAAAGGAACACAACCAACATCAACCAGTTGGCGGAAACCTATTTCCAATTAATGTAATTGCTGAAGGCATTCATCAAAGGGAAACGATAGTAAATTTGTATTTTAACCATCAATAATTAGGTAGATTTCAATGGATTTTTTCTTAATAAAATTAAAAAGTGGTTAAAAGGTTTTGTCTTATTTTATTTTTATGTCCTAAGGATTTTATCACTTTTTTTTTAGCTTTGTAGATGAAAATTTAAATACACCTTTTTTGTATACAATAAAGTTTTTTTATTATTTTATTCTTCTGCTATCTGGAGATACTGTACTGTATAAATAAAAATTATATTTAGCTGTCTGTCACAATTTATTTATGGAAAAGAAGGAGTTGACTAATAAAAGATATTTAATTGTGTAACAAATTATAATATCATTTACCCCAAAAACGTAAAATACAACTACAAATAAATATGAACAAACAAAAATATAGGAAACAAACTTAAAAGTACTAGTAAACAGAAACAAGCAAAAGTATAGAAAATTAACTTAAAATTACTTTACAAATAACAATTACAGATAGTTTTCTGTGCCTTCTTTTGGTTTAAGGATATGAAGGTATTCCTTAAAATAATCCTTAAATTCAGAGAAACACTTAGTGAAATTGCTAACCCCCTTCTCAATATTTTTTAGAACAGTTAATTGTTCCATATGCATTGTGCTCAAAGTAACCATTTTTTGGATCTATCAGTCCTTTGTGGTATTCTTCGTTTGGTACATGCTGAAATATTTATTTCCTTACTTTGCTTGCTTACTTTTACTTCATTTTCATGTTTGTTATGCGCTTTAAAAACATGTAAAGGTGGTATCTTATATGGCTTATGCAAAATTTCTGTTGAGGTGTTTATGCATGTTCCTTTGTCTATAGATTTTTTTATAGAAATTTTTTGACTAGAAATATTTTCCGCCTTGGATGATCCCCCTAGTTAACTGCATCCTGGTTCCTCGACATTGCATCTGTATATTTCCAAAAAAATAATGATGCATATTTATAGCAAATACATTAAATACTCTACTTAATTCCAGACACTTGAATATTTACTTCCTTACTTTGCTTACTTACTTTTACTTTATTTTCATGTTTGTTGTTATGTGCTTTAAAACCATGTAAAGGTGGTATCTCATCTGGCTTATGCAAAATTTCTGCTGAGGTGTTTATCCATGTTTCTTCGTCTATAGGTTTTTTTATAGGCATTTTTTGACTAGACATAGATTCCGCCTTGGATGAGCCCCCTAGTTGACTGGATCCTGGTTCCTCGACATTGCATCTGTATTTTTCCTAAAAAATAAAATTCTATAAAAATCCATTCTTTAATGATAACTTTAAAGCTGTTTTTAAACAACTGCAATTTTATAGAACACATACTATTCCAAACTCCCTATTTTTGTCTCCACTAATAGATTTCCACCCTAAAATTTTCATCAGCCGTTCTTCTATGTCAGTTAAGGGTGGTTTTGTAGGTGGTCCACCTCCTGTCCTCTCCATTTCCAGTCTTAGAGCAGCTGCTTTGTGCTTCACTTTACTTTTCCATCTTCCTATTACCTATTAAAATAAAAATGATGTTAAATAAAAAACATGAAAACAAATACATTCATCTCGATTCATGTAACTACTTGGTATAAAAAACTTACAAGTTGCCATTTCTCCGTCGATTTTCGGCCATATCCAAGGCTATTCAAATGGTCAACCATTTTTACCATTTTTTTTCAGATTTGTAGCATCATGATCATGATGTTTAAATTTTCCCCTCAAGAGATTTGGATACTCCTCCAAGTAATTTATTACTATTTCCCAATGTTCGGGTTTTGTTTTAAAATCCCTTTGATCGTCAGCTGCAAATGAAAAGTGTTTAACCATGTAGGTAGATATACTTGTACGTTTATTGAGAAAGACTTTACAAAAAAAGCAAGGTCTTGTTATTTTTTTTTATTGAAATAATAATAATTATTAGGTACTCACCCACCATATACAAAATCTATTACTAGAAGTTCAAATAAATTATAGGTGTTAAACACAAAATAAAAAGAACTTAAGTTAGGTATAAAGTTAATTATAACAATTTAATTTCACTTTTCACTTTTGTTTTAATTTTCTTGACATTTTGTGCATTTTCAAAATGGTTTCCAATGACCCTTTTTCTCTTTGTCATTCTAAGGAAATCAAGTGAAATAGATTTATACGGTTTCTTGTTTAAAAGACAAGAAAAAAGTATTAGAGAGACCTCGGTAGGTGTTTCTATTTCTTAAAAGATCGTGGAATACGAATCAATGACGAAATAGGCCGAGTTCTGTTACATGGTGCCAAAATGACATAAAGAAGGAAAGAAAGAAGAAAATTCTTTTCTATTGCTTAGATAGTTCTGCTGCTGAAGAATGTCAACTTTGTGCAATTAAAAATCATATAAGAATTGCAAACTGTAAAATGACTTTCTTTCCTGCAAGAAAAAGTTGCTGCAATTTTTTATTGCGGCAAGAAAAAAGTTGCAAACTGTAAGGCCAGTTTCCCACGGGGCAAGACCGCGAAATGCAACGAAATTAAAATTGCGCAACAAATATTGAATTGCATTAGTGTTCACACGAAGCAACAAACATTGCACTGAATCAGCTGATATTGACTGACCAGTTCACCAACAGAAGAAAAATAAATTTTTCCACTACCCACACAGCTGATAACCTGTGAAAGTTTAACCTAAAAATATTTACAAATATAAATACTTAAAGAAGAAAATATAAATATATTAAAATTTTAGGTTGAAACAATCTGTCTCAGTTTTTATTAAACTATTGGTAATTGTTAGGTAGGATGAAGATATCACGTAGGTTCCATTGCTCCAGAAAGGACAAAATTAAAAAAGCATATTTATTATGTATTATAATAGCTGCAAGTACTATTTTATTTACAAAAAATAAAGAAAGGCGATGGTGGATTCGTCCGTGGTTGAATGATAAAACAAAAGGAAATTTAAACCTTGTCGATGAATTTACTGACGATCTTGAAAGTCTCAGGAATTTTTTACGTATGAATAAAACTGCTTTTGACAAATTGCTAACCAAAATTAAGGCTCGCATTAGTAAAAAGAATACCAATATGAGGGAAGCTATTTCTGCCAAGAATAAATTAATTATTACTTTACGTTTCCTAGCAACAGGAGAAAGTTTCCGTAGCCTTCGCTATAACTTTAGAATTGGAGAGTCAACAATTTCTAAATTTATACCAGAAGTGTGTAGTTGTATTTATGATGTCCTAAGAGAACAATATATGAAGGTAATTTGCTTTAATGTAAACATTTCATAAATTCTACCTAAAAATTTATTAAATTGTAGGTGCCCTCAACTAGTGCTGAATGGATTAATATTTCTAGAGAATTTCAAAGTTTATGGAATACTCCAAATACTCTGGGTGCTTTGGACGGAAAACATATAGCTTTTAGGGCTCCACGAGAAAGTGGTTCCATATTTAGAAATTACAAGAATACCAACAGTATTGTTTTACTTGCTCTAGTTGATGCAAATTATCGCTATTTATATATAAACATTGGGGTTAATGGCAGGGTATCAGATGAAGGCGTTTATATGAACTCGGACTTAGCAAAGGCACTTTCTACAAACGAATTAAATTTTCCTGAAGCCACCCCACTACCTGGTAGAAATATACCAATTCCTTATGTTATTTTAGCAGATGGTGCCTTCTCACTTTCGCATAATATTATGAAACCTTTCCTAATGAAAAATATTACTTATGATAAAAGAATATTTAACTACAGACTAAGCAGATCTAGAAGAGTTGTAGAAAGTGCTTTTGGTATTCTGGCTAATAGGTTTCGAGTTTTACTAACAATTATAAATTTGGATGATTCTAAAGTAAAAATTATTACACAAGCATGCTGTGCATTGCACAATTTTTTAGCCAAAGAGTGTCCTAGTTATGTACATGACTTTGATCATGAGCAAAATTACCAAGTACTGTATGGTTTAAGAGACAAAATAGCTAACAGACCAAAACAAGATGCACTTAACATTAGGAATGAGTTTATGGCTTACTTTAATAATGAAGGTCGTGTTTATTGGCAAGACCAAATGATTTGAATACATTTTGCTATAGTAAAGGTAGGTTTGGTTTACACACTCCATTTAGTCTTTATCAGTAAAGATAAATATATTTATTTAAATATAAACAAGAAGAACATGAACAATTACCAGAAACTCCAAAAAAATGTCAAAGCAATGTTAAAACTGTCCCTTATCCCATCTTTCAGGGTTAATCAATACTGGAATGCAGTTTAAATATGACAGTTTCAACTTTACTTTGACAGTTTTCACAGTTTCTGGAAATTGCTTATCTTCTTTAAACTTGTGTGTCATGAATGTATAATGTTTGGAAAATATATTTACTTAAAAAACAGGTCCCTTTTATTTGCTATTGTTTTATTTTTCTATCTCTATACTTTCTAATAAATTTGAAAAGACTTGTAGGTACCTATAGAATTAAAATAAGTGTTACAAACTTTTTACCTCTAATATGACCAGTTAAAAATTTTAATAAAAGTCGAAATACGCGAAAGCTCTTTTTTACAGAAAATCTACAAGAATTTTTTCATAAATTATTGCAACACGTGGGACATAAATAGCAACAAAAATAAAAAAAATTACAGGTATATTACATGAACATTTTCTAGTGAAATGTCCCTGCTATTTTTGTTGGTATTTGTAACATACACGATTCAATAATTTTATGAAAAGACATTTTTTTGAAAAACATGTCTCCCGTGTATTTAAGCCTTAACTGTCTGTACCCTGGTATGTACACAATAAAAGGCTTATGATTTTATATAACAAATATATTTATCAGAAATATTTCCTGTAAGCAGACAACCATACTTATTAAGTGTTTTGGTGTTCAGAAGATTAACTTAGTACTAGTTGTAGGTACATTTATATTTAAAAAAATTATACATTATAATGTTTTTTTTTCTTCTCTGTATTTTTTTTGCCATAAAAAGATACTTTATCATTTCTTCTTTAGCTTCATCCACTACTTCCTCATCATCTATCTGATCTAATTCACTTGCAAGCATCCTACAATAAAAAATATAAAAAGGGTTTATAAAGTTAAAACTTCCATATCCTGAAGTTGGCGACATACATTCAAGCACACTTGACAACTATACACCTATGCTAACTTACTGAGCATACTTTTACAAGTTTAATATTTTCTATGAAATTTGTCAAAAAAAAACAGCTTTTTTGTATTATAACAAGTTTTTTTCTCAAGGGATCAAGCTATATTTTTCATATAAGTAGTATAAAAAAAAGAAATCTGTATTACTCTGGAGCAAAATGCTATTTCCTCCTTTGGATTTTGATGCCCACCGCTTCAAGCCTGACATCATAGTACAGGAGGCAGCGACAGTTTTGATGTAATTATTCCTACAAAGCTGATTGTTTCTCATTTTGTAGTTTGGGAAAGGCAAGTAAACGAAACGGTAGTCTACCACCCCAATATGGGAAAAAATTAATAATAATTTTTCAAACGTGTAAATAAATATTATGTGAATGCCTTAATCCTATAAGTCTGAAACTTTATGAGTGGTCAATGATACATATGCAGTATAATGATAGTCTACCGCATTGGAGGGGAGGCCATCATAGGTCTACCACCCACGCAAGGTGTTCAGAAATTAACTTTTTTGACTTATTTCTACAAGGCTGAAATTTTTTTTCAAATACTTTAGTTTATTAGAGGTCTAAAAAAATAAGTCTACCGATTATATAAAGGTGCAAAGCCCTGATAGACGCAATGGAATACACGATGTCCCTAGCGCAGCCGCCGCGCCGATCCGCTATAAGTCGCTTTAAATGATTGCATACCGGGATTAAATTAATATTTACAAAACTGCTTTTTGTATCTATCCACATTTAACGATAATTATTATCAACTAAACCTGTTCTACCTTCGATACAATGTTGAAGCTGTAGATATGGCTTAAATTTTTGAGCGGGAAGTTTATTGAACGATTGTGGCTTTCAAACTATTGTAATATAATATTATTATATTATTATATTATGTACATATAATATTTATTAAAATCAGCTACAATAATATATTAATTTCATACTTATTTAATAATAAAATCCATATTTGAATGTTTTTTTTTTAAATTAAATAATGAAACAATTATTTAGTAGATTATTCTTAATTTTAAATAATTGGAAAGTGAAAAATCAACGGCTGAGTGGAAGAAGAACGAGAACGTCGTATCCCGGCGGCGGCTTCGTGTTATTCGGGCTCGGCAAACATAATATATAATATTTATTAAAATCAGCTACAATAATATATTAATTTCATACTTATTTAATAATAAAATCCTATATTTGAATGTTTTTTTAAATTAAATAAGAAACAATTATTTAGTAGATTATTCTTAATTTTAAATAATTGGAAGTGAAAATCAACGGCTGAGTGGAAGAAGAACGAGAACGTCGTATCCCGGCGGCGGCTTCGTGTTATTCGGGCTCGGCAAACGTTAGGCTAGTTAAACGGGTTTATACCTGCTCCCCTACATATTACGGCTCGGACCTTTTCGGGGTTCCATCCGCTCCTCATGCTTACAGCGTCGAATTTATAGCTTATGCCAGCTGCTCAACAGTGTGGCCTTCAGTCGTCTGCGTAGAAGGACGCGTTTCTTAAGCGTCATGGATTCTCAGTTATACTGTTTCGTTTGCCATAAGAAGCCAAAAGATCAATCAATTTTGCAGTTAACACAAGATAAGTTTGTAAAGTGTTCAGAAATTTTGGAAATTAAAAAAAAACACCAATTGGTGTACAGTGATGTCGTCTTGCCAGCTCAATTAAGTGGACTTGAAGGTTATCATTCCGGATGTTACAGACGTTTCACGGCATTGTCGCAGAAGTATAAAAAGCCTGCGAAATTGCCTGATAAAGGATAAGGAGCACGCTTTGAGAGGAACCAGCAGAGGTCGTAAAATTGAAATTCGAGGACCCTCAATGCGCCCTTCTGATTTTGCAGCCGAGTTAAAAAATATTACTTTTAAAGAGGACTTAGTTGAGTATCTTTTAGCTAGTTGGGGACGCAAAGAAATGGCTCCATTTTTTGGCAATAAAATAGTATATGTTAATCATAATGAATGTCATAGATACCAAGTAATTAATGATGATGTTGTTAAAACTTATAAAGCACAGTCAATCATGTTCGAGTCATGAAGAAGCAGATACCAAAGTAATATATCACGTTTGTAACTTCTGAGGAGCTGCAGCCGCCCTATAATATTACGATAAGATGCTCAGATACTGACATATTAGTAATAATGCTTGGTAATATGAAGTATGTTCGAGAACAAGTGGAAGTTTTGATGGAAGTAGGCGTTGGAAAATCGCAAAGAAATATTAATTTAAGCGAATTGTACAAATCATTAGGAGCCAATTTGTGTGATTCCCTACCTGCCTTTCATGCACTAACAGGCTGTGATTTTAATCCAGCTTTTTTCCGAAAAGGGAAAAAACGTCCGTTTAATTTACTAAGGAAAAATATGTGGATGCATTGACAAATTTAAGCAAATATCCTGATTGTGATAATGCAGTATTTGAAACATTGGAAGAATTTGTATGCCGAATTTATGGTTATAAAAATAAATAAAATTAATGAAAGTCGATCAGCGATGTTTTTGAAAGCTTACAAAACTACAACGACCAAATCTTTCGTCAAAATGTGAAGAGTTATGATGCATCTGCTTTGCCACCTTGTCAATCTGAGCTCCGAGAACACATACTCCGAACAGCATATATTACAAAAATTTGGAGCAATGCTCACATAAAAGAGCCTTCAACATTATCCCCTCTGGACTGTGGCTAGAAAGTCGATGGGAATGAAAAATATGATTTTAATTGGTTTAGTGGCGACCAATTGCCTCAGTCAATCGATGATGTGACAATTAATCAACAAAACGATAAAGATTCAGGTATATACATTTAGAATTTGTACTTATGTTAGCATTATATAATAATATTTCATGATTTATTGCTATTTACAGATACAGAAATGCTTGAGGATGAATCCGCAGAAATATTTTCAAATCTCGATTGGTTGAATAATGAGAATGATGATGACGATGAAGATAGCGATTACGATTTGGAAGGCGATGAAGAATTGAATGTCAGTGGCGATGAACAATAAGAATAATATTTATTTAATATATGTGATGAGTTGAACGTTCGCAATTATTATAACTTTTTTTTAGGAAAGGTAATGATCCTTGCCAAAGTACTAAAAAGTACTTTTAGTACTTTCGCGAGGATTATTACCTTTCCTAAAAAAATATTTATTATAAAATACTATATTTTTACAATAAAATACATCTTATTATAATAGTAATTCAATTCTAATAAAGTTAATTATTCTGCATAAAAGAAGAAACAAATTTTAGTTATTTAAAAAAATGAATTTAAAACTTTATATTTTAACATTATACTACCAAAAACCTCGCTCGCTACGCTTTTAGTTGACATAATTATCGTAAAATGCGTACAGATAAAATAAGAGCTTTGTAAATATTAATTTAATCCCGGTATGCAATAATTCAGAGCGACATAGCGGATCGGCGCGGCGCCGGCGGTTGCGCTCGGGAGATCGTGCATTCCATTGCGTCTATCAGGGCTTTGCAACTTTATATAATCGGTAGACTTATTTTTTAGTTCTCTTATAAACTAAAGTATTTGAGAAAAAATTTCAGCCTTGTAGAAATAAGTCAAAAAAGTTAATTTCTGAACACCTTGCGTGGGTGGTAGACCTATGATGGCCTCCCCTCCGCACGGTAGACTATCATTATACTACATTTTTATGTATCATTGACCACTCTATAAAGTTTCAGACTTGTAGGAATAAGGCATTTACATATTATTTATTTACACGTTTAAAAAATGATTATTAATGTTTGCCCCCATATTGGCATGGTAGACTGCCGTTCCGTTTACTTGCCATATCAAAAATACAAAATGAGATAAAATCAGCTTTGTAGGAATTGGTGCAAAATTTCTGTCGCTGCCTCCCGGACTATCAAAATAGCTGTGCAGTTTTATGATAACTTTGCCACTTAGAGCTTTTTACTGGCAAGACTTTTAATGAATGAAGAAACATATCAAGGAGTTTCGGTAGTGTATGGATTTCAGCAGCGCCTGTTGATGGCCAATTTGGTGAGTCAACCCACACCATAGGTAAATACTAATTTTTAAAATTTTATATAGTCCTCTTATTTTAAATAATTCTTCCATTTTTAGTGATAATATGTTAAATAGTAAAACAAATAACGGGTTAAAGTGATTTTATAAACTGTAATAATCAACAATTAAAACAAAATTATTAGTATATTTAACAATGGTGCGGATTGACCCTGCAAATTGGCCATTACCAGCTGGTGCTGATGGATTTCCTTCATAGTTTTTAATAAAAACTTATAAAGTACTGTAAGTTATACAAATACAAGATAATAGGATTAAATTTGACAAACAAGTATTATTTTGTTGTTAAAAAGATACTCTATAATCTAAAAGCACCTCACATCACTAATATTTTAAGTACCCTTAGTATACTTACATTTACTTCAACAGTCACAGGCAAATTACTTTTGTTGAACAAATTGGACTCGCCAGTTCTTTCTACTCTACCCGACTCTAAAAAGTGTAACAAATCAAAACACCATAACTTTGGTACATAAATTGCATCGTTTGAAGCCCCAGAGGTTTGGGATTTTTTTATTTTAACTTTTTCACAATTATATTGTGTCCTGATACCGTGTATCTTTTTGGATACATCTTCTGCTGTTAGGCTAGTAAAATGCTTTTTATTAAGAATTTCAACTATTGTGCTCAGTGCACTGTGTCGTTCATTTTTATTGTGGTACTGAGCTGAATCGACCTTGTATAGACATGGATACATCTGATAAAGATCTATTAGGTTTATGGTTAGTTCTCTTGACCAAACAAAGTCACAAGTTCTAAAAAAAAACAGATGTCTAAGGCCCAAGTTTTACATTATATTTACTTATATTTTATAAATAGTGATCACAAGAAAAAAAAAACTCAGAAATACAGATTAAAAAATCCAACAAGGATGGGTAATTTTCTAGAAACCTGCGGCAACTCCGATTTTGACGAATTATGGTCAACGGGGGTTTTTTGGGGCGCTGATCACGAATCTGAAAGAATTTTATGGCGGAAACGTTTCGTTCTCGAGATATCCATCATCGAAGTTGAAATTTAAACTAATACATTTTCACTATATTCGTCCTTCTTTTTGTACACAGTTCTTGATTTAAAGCTAAAGTGGCATATAATATTTGATTTTTAACTTTTAAAACCCCGTTTTTCTACGTATTTTATATTATTTTTGCATTATATTGCATAGCTTTACTTTGATAATGCTACAACCATACATACATATGGGGCTTCATGGCACACTGGGATTAAAATAAAGCTATGCAATTTAATCAAACTATAATGTAAAATACGTAGAAAAACAGGGGTTTAAAAGGTGAAAATCAAATATTGTGTGCCACTTTAGCTTTAAATCAAGAATTGTGCAAAAATAAGGGGGAATATAGTAAAAAGAGGATTAGTTTAAATTTCAAGTCTGATGATGGATATCTCCAGAAGGAAACGTTTCCGCCAAAAAAATCTTTCAGATTCGTGATCAGCGCCCCAAAAAACCCCCATATACCAAATTTCGTCAAAATCGGAGTTGCCGCAGGTTTCTAGAAAATTACCCAAGGATAAAGCTAAATTACAGATATTCATTTTAATTTATGGAGTATTTTTACTACTGCATCTCAGTTACAGATATGTACTTTTAACTTTTACTTACTTTTTTTTTAAACTACAGCTCATTTTCTTAAATAAAAACTCAAAAAACCAATGATCAACAAACTGACACAAAACAGGGACTTTGACAAAACATAACCTTTAAACCTTTTAATTAAAAAATCAATAATCTAGTACCTTTTTTTTATTATGATTATAGGTTGGTAACGGAAAATCCACCAAAAATTTCACGTGCAATGCAAGAAAATTAGAACCGGTCCTAATTTAATGATATGCAATAAACATTTCACCAGCTGACAAAAATAATACAATATACGCATGCGTGAAATAAAACTTGCGCAAGACTTGCACCGTGGGAAACTAGGCTAAAGCAGGTTTTTGTGGCAAAAAAAAGTAACGGTAAAATATGATTTTTTAATTTTGATATTTAAACTGACACTTCTCAAGAATCATTGACGTTGTCAAATATCTTAGTTTTTGTAACTAGTTACAAAAAATAGATTTTTTCGCAACTGGTGATGAACAGTAAGATATTTGACAATAAATTTAAAAAAAATATATTTTAAACTTAAATTAAAAAGAATCACATCATATTCAAAAATTTAAAAAAATATTGAGTAAAACGCGTTGGGCAACACTATACCGTCTAAAAAAACATGCCTGGATCTATTAAACAAACTGCCATTCATGCCCGGCATAAATGAACAAATGTTTAAGGCCTTAAAAGACTTCGTGTCTAAGATGAAACCCCACGAAAAATACTGTGCAGTAATCTTTGTTGAAATGTCTCTCAGCACAAATGTTCAGTATAATCGAAAGGGGGATTATTGATGGCATTGAGGATTAAGGAACTGGCAGGACTTTCGCTTTAGCGGATCACGCAAACGTTTTTATGGTGAAAGGAATTACCAAAGGATGGAAACAACCAGCTGTGTTCACCTTTTCCAACGGTCCTGTAAAAACATTTGTGCTAAAACAACAGCTAGTTAGTGTCATAAAAAAAGTGCCAAGAAATAGGTCTGAACGTGGTGTGCACTATTTGTGACCAAGGAGCTGGAAATTGGGCCGCCATAAATTCGTTGTTGAAGGACTCAATTGAAACATGCCAGAGAAATAATAAGGAATAAAGATACCATGGATTCCTTGTAAATGAACAAGAAATGATCCCATTATATGACATTCCACACCTATTTAAGGGCATTAGGAATAACCTTTTATCAAAAGATTTGAAAATTAAAATAAATAATGAAATTCAAATTGCAAAATGGGAACACATAGTTCAATTTTACTACTTGGATATGGAGGAAGATTTAATAATTTGCCATAAACTCACAGATCAACATGTCCTAAGAAATAAAATAAATAAAATGAAAGTTAAAAACTGCACGCAAGTCTTCAGTTTAACAGTTGGAAGTCTTATGAGCAGAATTGCTAAGTGAGGTAAGTTTGTTCTTAAAAATAATACCCATCAAATTTTAACTTTATTACGATAAACTTGTGATTTGGGAAGTTCAAAATAAAGTACCAACTGTCCATAAAAGTTTATTTTTTAAATAAATTGTATAATTTAACCTTGACAAATGTTTATTATTCTTTTTTAACTGTTTTTTATGACATTGAGATTTATTTATATTCATTTTTACAGAAATCAGAGAAGAACATAGTCTTTCCAAAGAAGCAGAAGAGATTGGCGCTGTTATTCTATTTCTAGATAAATTATTTGACAGCTGCAATTCACATTGCAAGACAGCACCAGTCAGCAAACCTATGAAGGGAGCACTAACGGCAAATTCAGCCCATGAAGCTTTTTGGAGAGACTCCATAAAAAATTTAGAAACTGCAGAGTTTTATTGCTGTAAGAAACAAAAAATTTGTTAAATCAATTAAAAACTTAATATTTACTTTAAAAGGGTTTATGCAAATACAAAAGAACGTTTTGCAAAAAAATAAAAACTATTATGTTTGTCTTCGGGAGTTAAACCAAGATTGTTCAGAAAACTTTTTTGGGTCTATTAGAGGCCACGAAGTAAGAAATGTAAATCCGTCAACAGGCCATTTTGCAAAATCACTTAAAGCATCATCACACTCACCCTCAGCTAATTGTGAGAAAGATCAACATGAGGGTGCTTTAAATGATTTACGTTGTTTTCTAACTGGGAATATTTTACCAGGAGTGGTCAGTTCAAAGCATACAGAGTACGTGCCAAAACCCAATATTCCTATTAGAAAAACTAAAATCTCGAGGTGCACTGTGCAGTATTTAGCTGGTTATTTGACCAAAGTTTTAAAAAGAAAAACAAACTGCAAGTTTTGTTTAAATAATATTTTGCACAGTTCAAGTACACCAGATTTTATCGAGGCCAGGCAATATCCGAATTCAAAATTAACTACTCCTGGTTATTTCTTTTATTTTACTGTTGGAAGAGCATTATGCTATCTTTTTGTCATTATACCTCGAGTTTGCAATAAAAAGAATATTTCCCGAATTTTAGAAAGTAATTTGGTAAAACTGGTAAATTTTAGGGGTTTTAAGTGAGTTATCCAACCACCTAATGCTGAATAGACTTTTATTTAGCTACGTTTATATATATATATATATATATATATATATATATATATATATATATATATATATATATATATATATATATATATATATATATATATATATATATATAATATATATATATATATATATATATATATATATATATATATATATATATATATATATATATATATATATATTATAAATGTTTTATTTACTAATTGATAATGAGTTAGCCAGTTGAATAACGTTATTTTGTAAACTTAAAGATTTTGTTAATTTAAAGGTTTTGTAAAATTAATTAAAATAAAATTTTTACAAAGTTACCTACGGTATTTGATAACTTAACTGGCGGAGTCGTGCGGAATTTTCGGAATTGATTATTGACTATCGGCGTGATTGATTGACTATCGTTCGTCGGGGTCAAAAAATCGAACTAATCGAAAATAAAAGTTCCTACAAAGTTGTTTGCTGTGAGGTGTCAGAGTGGATTTCCGGACATCGAAACACCCAGTACATTGTGTACCTGTTACCTTAAGCAATCGGAGGTTGGACCAACTTTGCCCAATTCTCGCAATTTGGAAAGACCACATCGCCAACCAAACCCTGACCTTATAGCCATGTTTAGGATCCTCATAATAATTTCTATGTAAGTGCAACTGAACATATGTCTGAAATTAATGATATAATTGACAAATTAGTAAATCTAGATTTGACACCTTCAACTGACTCTACTTCTAGTTCTGCAGAAGTAATTAGATTAATAAATCAAACTTTAAATAACAGTACTGCAGGTACATCATCAAATTTACCTTTACAAAATTTAAGTGAAAATCAAAACAATTTTTATTCTTTACCAGAAGAGAATTTAAATATAAGCAGTAATCTTACAATGGCTCAGTTTAAACCTGAATATTTAAATTGTGTACCGCAATTTGATGGCAATCCCAATGATCTTAATAGATATTTAGCTGTTTGTCAAAGTATAATAGATGCCTTTTACAGACCCAGTGAACCTCATCATTTTGAAAATATCTATTTACTAAATTCAATAATAAGTAAACTTAGTGGAAATGCAAAATTAATTTTAGGGACTCAAAATGTCGCAACTTGGGATGAATTAAAAATTACTTTAAGTAGGCATTTTGCCGATCAAAGGGATGAGGCTTGCTTAAATAGGGATTTAGTTATGCTTAAACAACAAAATAACGAAAAACCAAGAGATTTTTATGATCGTATATTGCATATTTTAAACTTACTCTGTTCTTACACTAATATTCATGAAGTTAACGACGAAGCAAAAAATTTAAAAAGAAATATTTATAGATTTAGCTTTAAAAGCGTTTTTATCCGGTTTAAAAGAACCTTTAGGTACAACCATTCGTTGCATGCGTCCTAGGGACCTGCCCGAAGCTTTACAATTTGTTACAGAAGAATACAATACCCAATATTTTCAAAATATGTCTAAAATATCAAACCAAAAGCAGCCAATTCAACATTTTAGACCCACAAATATTTCCCAAACGCCTCAACGTGCTTTTAATATGCATACACCACACAATCAATTAAATTTTAAACCATCATTTTCATCTCAGCCCATTCCGATTAGACCAAATTATAATATAAAACAACATTTTCCTACAAATTCACAGGTATTTAAGCCTAAACAAAATAATGAAAATGTCTTCAGGCCTAATCAAAACAAACCTTTACCCCAACCTACCCCAATGAGTACTACAACAAGGCAAAAAAATAACACATTTAGACCAACACCCGGTCAACAACATTTTCAAAGAAATCACTTTCAGTCAAATTATCAACCACCGCGTTTTATAGCTGAAGAGCTATAAGGTAGGATCGGGTAACTGGGCCATCGAGGTATCTGGGCCATATATTATTATCTGCCTTTGTTTAATTAATATATCAGTACCACTTAAGCTGTTACATTGTATGTGTCGCCAGCTAACGTGCGCAAATAAAATTACAAACAGTGACGTCACAATATGGGGGAAATGCCGGTATGTTCGTGAGGAGGTAATTCGGTTCGTTTACAAAACTGGGTATTTATTGGAAATCAGGTAAGAAAATTTCCGTAAATTTATCAATTAGAGATTTTGTGCTGTGTAGTACGATAGGTAATAAACTAATTTAATGGATGGTAGCCTTGCTGTTAAACTATTTATATAAACATGCAATTTAAAAGGCTAGTCCCAGTTGCCCCAAGAAATTGTCAAAATGGGGCAACTGGGTACTACCGCTTTGGGAAACTGGAACCTTAAAAATTCCAGTTACCCCGTGGTGTCCCAGTTACCTCATATCAATTGTAAATGTGTCTTTTTTTGTCTGCTTTCAGTGAACATGTGAACATGGTTCGTAATTATATAAGAAAAACAACCAAAGGTGCTGACGGCCATCGTTATTCACAACTAGACTTAGAAAGTGCCATTAGAGATGTAAAAAACCACGAAAAAAGACTAAATACCGCTGCAAAACACTATAATATCCCAAGGACCACTTTAAGGCATTATGTTTGTGGAACCAGGGGAAAGGGTACTCTTGCGAAAGGAGGAAAAGGAGGTGGAGGAAAGCTGTCCATTCCATTAGAGGATTAAAAAAAACTAGCGGCATGTCTAGTAACCATGGAAAATTGGGGATTTGGTCTTTCAAGAAGCGAAGTGTTAGACGTGGTGCAGAATAATGTGATAACTAACAATTTAAAAACTGCATTTAAAGATGGAAGACCAAAAGAAGATTGGTTTTTGAATTTCAAAAAGCGTCATAATTTATCAGTCAAGAAGCCACAAATAATTGAATACGTAAGAACAGATCAAAATAACCCATTCATAATAAACGGCTTTTATGATGTTGTAACTAAAACTATTGAAGATTTAATGCTAACAAACAGACCCGACTTAATTTTTAATTTGGACGAAACATCGTTTAGCAACGACCCCTCCAAAACTAAGGTAGTTGGTCTCAAAGGCTCCAAGTTGACAAGAATTATTTCGTCAGCTGGAAGAGAAAACACATCAGTGTTAATTTGTTGCTCAGCATCTGGACAAAAGTTGCCCCCACTTGTTATTTTTAAGGGCAAAAACATTATTGAATCCTGGATAAACGAACATGATCATAGTGAAACTACATACGCTGCATCTAAAAAAGGCTGGATGGACTCTGAAATACTCTACAACTGGTTTAAAAAGTATTTTTTAAATATATCCCCAAAAATGTTAACTCACTTGTTATATATGACGGCCACGCAAGCCACGTTAATTATGAGTTGGCTAAACTTGCAACAGATCATAATGTGACAATATTAAAACTGCCCCCCCATTCTACCCACTTACTTCAGCCCCTAGACGTTTGTGTATTTAAATCATTTAAAAATGGATGGGATAAAGAATTAGTAAAATGGCAGCGCGAAAATCCAAGAAGAAGGTTACTAAAAAAAGATTTTGTTGTAATTTTAAATAAAGTCTACAACAGTTTATATGTGTCAATTATAATAAACGGCTTTAAAAAGACTGGAATTTACGATAAAGATAAACTTGCTTTACGAGGAAGTCCTGTAAATCGAAAAGCTATACCAGATTCGACCTTTAAACCTGCTGACCTGCATCGTTATTTGGGTAATAAAGGCCTTAATCTTGTTAAAAGCACAACTTTGTTGCATGTAACTGCCGAAACGGATCCTTCTAATACATCTAAAAATTGTGTAATGCCTTCCGAAAATTTGAGTGATACAATTGAAAATAATAAGTCTTCCACTGCTTCGTTAACGTCCGAGTCACGGTCTAAATGTGTACATTCTGTTCCGACAAGTCAATTCTCAACAGAGATTGTACCAGGTTCTACGAACATTGAAATATTGCAAAATGCTATAGAACCGTTTGAATGCACCAACGCTACAGCGAAAAACAACAGTGGAGACATGTCATCATTTGAAAGTCTTCGGTTAGGCTTGGTTGGGAAAACTCAAAACACTTCTTCATCATTATATCTGGTGTTTCATATATTACTAAAGATATGATAATTAAGCTTCTTCCAAATCCAGTTTAACAGTTTTTAGCGGAAGAGAAATATTGTATAAATTTCCTTTTAAGATTCACGTTTTTGAAAAATAATTTAATGTTATTGTATAAGCATAGCGTAAGTTTTAAATGTTTTACACCTTTTATATGCTTTTTGACAAGAATACAATCTTTTGGTTTGCTCTTATAAATTTCTTTTACAAGTGGTTGAAATTTGCACCTCAAAAATTTTTTCCCAATAAAAATTTTTTAGGTAAAATTTGAAAATATTATTTGTTATGGACATAAAATTGTCCCAGTTGACCCACATTATCAGCTCATACAGTTAGATTGGAAAATATAGAGAAGGGTTCCAGTTTCCCGATGTACAGGGAAACTGGGCCGTGAATAAAATTTAAAAAAACATATTTTACAAAAAGACTTTAGATTCGGACAACTAAACGTGTCCATTTAAAAGAAGACATATGATATTAAATGCTTGTGGAACCTAGCGTTTTTGTGGCCTATAATATAATTTTTTTACCCAAAAGTTAAAAGTTGTAAAACCCTGTCCCACTTGCCCCACTCTACCTTACAACCCTTGAATCTAACGAACAGCCCTATTATGTAACCGATACGGAAAATACTGAATATTCAAATAATTTTTCGATACCAGACGTGACCTCAGACACTCAATTTGACCCAAATAACGAAGGTATGTTGACCCTTACAATCAAGAAGAATATTACCTCTCTTCTACTAATAACTCAAATTTTCAGGAAGCTTTTCAAGAGAACCCGGAAACATAACGCCAAAAATTATTTTAATAAATAATGCCGACACAAGTGAATTATCATATGTTATATTCCCTGAACACAATTTAAAATTTCTTATCCATAGTGGTTCCACAAAATCATTTATTAATCCCGATCTTGCAAATAAATTTTACCCAAAAAACGTAACGTATGATCCCTTTATTGTGTCAACCGTTTTTCAGCAATCAGCACATAAATATAGTGTACATATTCCCGCTTCAACCATTTTTAATCTTCCAAAAAATAAATATCTTAAATTTTATTTATTTAAATTTTATAATATATTTGACCGCTTAATAAGAGTTGATAATTTAAAAAAAATTACAAGCTAATCTTAATTATGACAAAGGATATCTAGTAACTCCACATGCAAAGATTAAATTACAGTTTCATAAGACACGTGCCGAGGTAAATAGCATCACGGTTTCTCCAAGAACCGAGCAAGTTGTAAAAATTAAAACTAATATAAAACACGGCGAAATAATAGTCCCGTATCAAAGGTTAAATTGTGAAATTCCAAACTGTCTTAAAATCGCAAAAAATGGCTAAGCTTTGACAACTATTTTAAATAATACGTGTGATTCAATAACAATAGATCTTTCAGAACTTTTTACTGTTAAAAAATTTGATCGAAAATATTTTGAAAATATTGATTTAAACCATTTTGATGAAACAGCATTTTCTAATAATTTCGAATCTTCTAAAATACGCACCGATCATCTTAACATGGAGGAAAAAAGTAAAATTTGAAAATTATGTTCCGAATTTCCAGATATTTTTTATTATCGAAAATAGCCCTTTAACTTTTACTAGTAAAATTAAACATTCTATAAAGACATCTGATGAAGACCCTGTATATACCCGATCTTGTAGGTACCTTTTATTCACAAAAAAAAAGTGGAAACGCAAATAAAGAAGATGCTGGATCAAAACATAATCCGTCCGAGTAATTCTCCTTGGTCATCACCACTGTGGGTGGTACCAAAAAAAATTGATGCCTCGGGAAAACAAAAATGGAGAGTAGTCATAGATTTTCGTAAATTAAACGAAAAAACTATTGACAAGTACCCGTTACCAAATATTACGGATTTATTGGATAAATTAGGCAAGTGTCAGTATTTCACGACCCTTGACCTTGCCAGCGGCTTCCACCAGATTGAAATAAATGAAAAGGACATTCCAAAGACAGCATTTAGCACGGAAAATGGACACTACGAGTATACTCGCATGCCATTCGGTCTTAAAAATGCACCAGCAACTTTTCAAAGGGTTATGGATAGCATTCTAAGAGGGATTCAAAACGAAAAATGCCTTGTGTATCTTGACGACATTATCATTGTCTCCACATTACTACAAGAGCATAAAGAGTCTTATGTCAGTTTTCTAAAGACTGCGGGACTCAAATTTCAAGATACAGTTGGATAAAAGCGAATTTTTGAGACGAGAAGTAGCTTTTTTGGGACATATCGTAACACCTGACGGCGTACGACCCAACCCGGATAAAATTAAAGCAATTAAAAACGATCCTCTTCCTAAAACCAATAAAAGGATTTCTAGGTCTTCTAGGCTACTACAGGCGATTTATTAATAATTTCGCCAAGATAACCAAACCTTTAACTAAATTTTTAAAAAAGGGTGCAAAAATAGAGCATTATCAGGAGTTCATCGGCTGTTTTGAAAATTGCAAAACTCTACTAACAAACCAACCATTTCTGCAGTACCCTGAGTTTTCGAAACCATTCAACCTAACCTGTGATGCCAGTAATTTTGGTTTAGGAGCAGTGCTATCGCAGGTGTGGTAGGTCAAGATCTACCAATAGCCTATGCGTCAAGGACCTTAAATGATTCTGAACAAAATTATTCGACGATCGAAAAAGAGTGCCTTTGTTTGGTGTGGGCGACAAAATATTTAAGACCATACCTGTACGGCCGAAAATTTAATATTATTACAGACCATAAGCCGCTCCAATGGCTTTTTAGCCTAAAGGACCCAAGTTCTAAACTATTACGATGGAGGATTAAATTAAATGAATTTGATTATAAGATCATCTACAAAAAGGGCAAACTAAACACGAACGCTGATGCCTTGAGTAGAATCGAATTACACACAAAAGAAACAGACGGTTTTGCCAACCTGGTAGAATACATAAATAAATTCAACGAAAGCTTGGAAGCTGAGTATAGCGAAAATAATGCTACAAACGACCAGAACCTAGACCAAATGTCAACCCAAGCACAACCTGACTTAGATCAATCGAATTTACCCAACGAAACAGCAGAAGTACAGAAAGAAACAGATGGAGAGACAGTTCATACTAATGATGACCAAAATCCCATAGTAGGAGTACCAATTATTGACTCAGCAGTAAATTATGGTACCAATCAAATTATAATATCTTAAGTATTACATTCACCAGCTAAGCCAAAACGAATAATCTTATTCGACAAGAAAAGAAGACTTCTGGTTCAACTATCGGAAAATAACTTCGAACATGACATAATAAATCTCATCAAAGAACACTTAGTTCCTGACAAGTTATACTCACTTTATTTTGAAAATCCTGGAACCTATGAACCTTTTTGTGAGGTTGTACGAAAACATTTTAAATGGCCAGATTTAAAATTTAAGAGATGCCTTAAAAAACTGATCGATGTTGTTGAAAAAGGCGATATTCCCGAAATAATAAAAAATTATCATGCGAGCAAAACAAACCACCGAGAAATAGATGAAACAACTCAACGCATCAAAGAAAAATATTATTGGCCTAACCTCACTGAGTCCATCCAAACTTATATCAATGAGTGTGAAATTTGCCAGAAATGCAAATATGATAGACATCCGGTGAAAATGTAAATGAATGTAACACCTACAGCTACAAAACCTTTTGAAATTGTACACATCGATACATACACCTTGGATAAGGAAAAGTTTCTTACGATCATCGACAGCTTTTCTAAATATGCCCAAGCCTATCATTTAAAGTCATTGTCCGCCCATGAAATAGCTGATAATCTAATCTCGTTTTTCTCACATCATGGAGTGCCACTCAAAATCACAGTCGATAATGAAACCGAATTTAAAAACACAGTTGTAACCGAATTATTGCAACAACATAAAATAAAAATCCATTTCTGTTCACCAAATCACCTACAATCCAACGGAGTCATTGAACGACTTCATTCCACCCTTGCCGAACACATTCGATTGCTTAATCATCATAGCTTCGATAAAACATCAATTATCCAAAAAATGAAGTACGCAATACTAGCCTATAATTATACTATTCATTCTTCAACCAAGTTTAAGTCTATTGACATCATAAATGGGCACATCAGTCCAAACGACCCATTTAATTTAAATCTAGATCAGATTTTACTAACCGATTATGTCGCAGAACATAAAGACAAGACAAAACTCTTATATGCAAAAATGAATTAAGAATTAATTAACAAAAAAGAAAAGGTAATCAATAAAATTAATGAAAATCGAGACAAACCAGAGCTATTCGAACAAGGACAAAATGTGTACATAAGAAAACACACAAGACAAAAACTTGGTGACACATTTTCCAAACCTACAAAAATCGAATCTGTCAATCCAGCAAGAAAAACTGTGGCACCGAACTCGCAGACTAAAATACACATGGATAATGTTAAAAGACCCTTAAGAAACAAATATAGTTTCGGTACATAACTTTACATCGACTCCCTTACTAAACATTTAATTTTTATTATTTTTATTACAAAACAAATAAGTTACATTTAATTTACAATTAGGTAGGTAGTGATAACGCGCTAGTAACATTAAGCATTATATTTCAGCACAACTGTTGTCCATGCATTCGGCAGCCGAGAACAGATCACATTACGCAAGCTGAAAGATAATCCCGGCATCATTCCCGTTAAACTTGGAAAGGCTAAAATGCAAAATTATATGTATACACTTATTCCCTATTACGATTTAGGTCCTATAGTGACAGAAATAAATAAATTACGAATAAAATCTGATAATATTACAAGGTTATTAGATACACATACGGAATATAATGCAGAAGTTAGTAATTGCCTAAAAATATTATGTATAACACAAAACCGAGTCGAAACAAAATTAAACGAAATAATACCCCGTTCCAAAAGAACAAAAAGAGGTTTAATAGGTTCAATATTTAAAGCTGTAACAGGCAATCTAGATGCATCTGATGGTGAGCACTATGAGAAGCTCATTAAAGAATTACAAAATAATCAAAATAATTTGCAAGCAATTATATTTAGACAAAACTCACTTTCCATTAAGGTCATTGAGAAATTTAACTCTACACTAAAACAAATAAGTCACAACGAAAATATGTTAGACTTAAAAATTAATCAAATAGCTCTCATTATACAAAAAACTGCTTATAGAGAAAATTCTTTTCATGTAAAAGATATAATTAATCAAATAATTATAATTTATGAAATAATCGATTCTCTGTTACAAGATATCGAAAATTATCTAACTTTCTCCAAATTAAAATTTTTACATCCAAGCATAATAAAAACAGAAGAACTTTTTAGAGAACTGGAAATTTTGCAAAAATGTGTAGGTAAGCAAGAAATGCCTATCCCAGTAACTATTGAAAATACTCTTCTATTTGAAAGTATAACTAAATTAAAATGTGTTATCTTAGATAACAAAAATAACATACTTGTTACATATACCAATTACGGATCCCGAATATTTCGATTATTTTCACCTTTATTCAATCCCCATTTATAAGCAGAGTCAATTTAAGGTTTGTCTTACCAAAAAATAAATTTTTGATTGAAAATTAGTTGCACTACGCATATTTTACACAAGAGTGTCAGACAATCTACTCCGAAATTTACATTTGCGAAGAAGCAGCCCTGGAAGAAGTCGGACCAGACAGCCCTTGTGATGTGAAACTCCTAAACTCTGACAAAAACACCACCGCATGCAAACAAACCGAAGTTAAGCTGAGTCAGCCAATCATTAATCGCCTCGACTACACTGGTCAATGGATTATTGTATTTCCAACTAAACAAAATATCGAACTCAAGTGCCAAAGTCAAGAAGAAAGCCAAAACATCATGGGTACATATATCTGTCAAATTCCCATTAGATGCCAGATCAGCACAAATTCCGAACTAATCATTAACGAAAAACGGGTGACCAAGTCTAATAACCAGCCAATTTTATTTCCTGATATTCAAGATACCAATATGTTGTTGCCAATTCTAAACCTAAGTCTCCACATCCAAGATTTAAAGTTAGATGAACTTCACCTCCTGAAGAAAGAAATCGTTGAAAACCGCCCTCAACTGTCATTTGATGATATTAGAAGACCTCCAAGTTTGGGAACTATAATAGTCTACATTCTGATAGTAATTGTGTGCAGTTATGTAGTCTACAAAAGAAAAATTTGAATAAAGAAGAAAGTCTCCAAAAGAAGTAGATGCCCAAGAAATTCAACTACCCCCGCTAGCGTAGGAGTTAAATCTTGTGCGGGGAGGAGTTCCAACCACTTAATGCTGAATAGACTTTTATTTAGCTTAGTATGCTTTTATATTATATAAAAATGTTTTATTTCTAATTGTAAAGTTAGACAGTTAAATAACGTTATTTTGTAAACTTAAAGGTTTTGTAAAATTAATTAAAATAAAATTTTTAAAAAAGTTATCTACGGTATTTGATAACTTAACTAGTGTCATTTACATCCTAATTTTGATAATACTGTCCTTAAATTATTAATAAAATGTTCTCTATTCATTTGGTGCCGTCAGGTAAATCAAATTGCCAATGGAAAAGACAGTAAATTTGCAATATATGTAAGAAGACAAAGCAATAAACAATAAATTGATTCTATTAGATTGGTGGCACTGAAAAATATGAGAATATTAGAAAAAGATATAAAAAGGTAAATACATTTCTTTTTATAGATTTTAGTTTACATTATTTTATCAACTTTTTTACATATGCACTTTTCCTATGTATCATTGAAAAAATAAATGTTTAATTGTAATAAATGTTAAATGTCTTTTTATTTGAGCTTTTAATTAACCAAAATACTTTATACATTACGTCGGGCAATGGGGTAGACATATATTATGTCCTATACAAACCAAAAATATTCATTAAAAAACATTTTACTTGCTGAAAAAGTGCGATTATTGATGAGTTTTTACAAGAGTATAAAGTACCTTTTATATTTTTTTTAAGAAGATGTTATTAAAAAAAATGTTAAAAATCACCACATCTTCTAAGATATTAATTTTCATTCAGTTTTGAATAGCAATATTTTTTTACTTTAAATATGAATTTAACTAAAAATTTTGGCAGATTCACCTTTGTATCACCTTTGATTAGGTACTTGGGAAATACATTATTACGGGCATGTAATCAAATGTGTGCATATCTGCCAACCATTTCAGTAAAATTCAATTGTAAAGTAAAAAAATATTGCTATTCAAACTGAATAAAAATTAATATCTTAGAAGATAACAATATAATGATTTTAAACATTTTGCTAAAATATTTTTAAAAAGTTTATTCTTGTAAAAAATTGATTTTAACTTCCGACAGTCTGGAATAATATTTTTCTCACAAAATTTAATTTTTATTCTTTTTGTCCTCTTGTCAACCCCCCTTTAAATATAACATTAAACATTGTTCAAGGTATTTTATGAGTTAATTTATATTGTTTTTGGTACTTTGCTTATATAGACATGTTATGACAATATATTTTTAATTTGCGCATTAATTATGTTTGGAACCTACAATTACATTTATTTTAAAAATCAGTTTGGATAAAATTGGTTTAAAATAGATACCTACATTTTAATTAAATTAAATCAAATAATTCATTCCCTCTTCACAAAATTATTTCCAACTTTAATTCCGACAAGAGTCAAAATTTGTCAAGTGGGTCCTTTTTTGGAAAGTCCTCGTTTTTTCTCGGAAACAGCCAATGGCTAGTGGAGATCATTGCCATGCATCACGATTTCAAGCCATTTTGCAAAATTTTGATTTTTGCATAAGTTATTGCTTTATTTAATTTACTACTATATGGAATTTTAAGTGGTTAAACTTTACACTAATAATCAAATAAAAATTATGTTGATATCGCATAAACAAAA
>JAHBCN010006102.1:0-50789 GCA_019359885.1 Listronotus oregonensis | reverse complement strand
TTAGTATTAAATAGTGTGTAAAATTAGGCTAATTTAGATTATAGTACATAAAAGGATCCAAACAAAGATTTATTAGTAAAATAATAATTTATCAAAATTATTTAATCAAAAGTCTATGACACCATGTCATAAAAATTTAAAAAAAGAAAGGGCTTTTGTGGAACAAAGTGAAATGGAACAATAGATAGAGCATAAAATTATCTTTAATTAAGGGGGGTAAGAGTATTCAAAATATACCAAAAATTATAATAAAGGAAAAGAAAAAAATTATAAATTTTATTGACATAGGTAATTTTGATGATCTAAAAATAGCTGGGGGGAATACAAATAATGTAGAATTTACGAGAAAATTTTCAACTGTTTTCCAAAACATATAAACTCACTACCCCTGAAAACAAGGCTTTTTGTTAAATTTTTTTTGCTAAAGAAACTCTAGCCCCCCAGGTCCATAAAACAATTGAAAACATCATAAGCCAATCCCAAAAAGGGGGACGTGAGATTTATAAATATAACCTTCATATTTTTGTTTTTAAAGAAAATAAAAGTAAAAAGGGAATTAAATTAAAGTATAATATAAAATAAGAAAGTTTACCCCCCAAGAAGCAGCCGTATTTTCCAACAAAAAGCCCAAATAACATAAAACAAATAAACACCGGAACAACATCCTTTATAATCCCCAAGTGGAAGACGCCGACAAGTGACATTGCAGTAATTGGTACAGCACAACCAGGTCTTGAATATTCAGTAAATCATTTTTTGGGATAGATATTTACATAGTTAAGAAAATTTTATTTTTTTTTGTCAACAGTCACGACTGGAGACATAAACAAGATCGGATCACAAGGAATTAGAATAAAAATTTAAAGTGAAATACATTGCCGCGGGGATTTTAAGACAGATCCGCATTATAAAAATTTAAATGTTTTGGACATTTCAATAAAAAAAAATTAAAGGATAAATTTGGCAGTAATAGTAAATATGGGGTTGTTTAAAAAGAAATATAAGATTGTTCTAATTTTTCCCGAAAAAAACAGGATATTATTTGGAAATTTTTTTTGTTATTTAAAATTTTTTTTTGTTAAATAAAGAGTTTTTTAAATCAATATATTGACTTTCATTTATATACTTTCATAAGACCTTTATACAATCTGAAGCCATTTAGAAGGAGTATCCAGCCGGAAAAATTAAAAATAAAAATAGAATTGTGTTCCAAAAAAAAAATTTGCACGTGGTAAACCGCGCAAAGGCCTTTTTGTTGAGTCTTTAAACCCTTTCACCAAAAATATAAATATATTTAAACTAATTATTAATTTTAATAATATATAAAATAAAAAAAAAAAAGTTTGCCCACACGCCGAAACGATCGAGAAAAAAGGGGTGTCAAAAATATATATATATATATATATATATATATATATATATATATATATATATATATATATATATATATATATATATATATATATATATATATATATATATATATATATATATATATATATTAAAATATAAAAATATAATATAATATTTATTTATAAAATATAAAATAAAATATTTTATATTATATATTATATATATATATATAATATATATATTATTATATTTTAATATTATATATATATATTTTTATATATATTTAATATATATATATATAATATATATATATATATATATATATATATATATATATATATATATATAATATATATATATATATATATATATATATATATATATATATATATATATATATATATATATATATATATATATATATATATATATATATATATATATATATATATTTATATATATATATTTTATGTGATTGCGTTTTTTTCCATCGAGTTATTATATCATTGTTAGCTTTTTAATAAATATTTGTGGGGTTGTTAGGTATTTTTTTATGAATGGTGTTATCTTGAAGAAGATCGTTCATTTTTCTATCGTAGTCGGTCAATTGCATTATTACTGTTTTATTAGATTTATCTGGTTTTAGGATTATAAGGTCTGGATGATTTGTTATAAATAAAATAACTTTGTTTTTTTTAACTTTAGCACTGAAATTATTTGATGATTTTTTGAACCTTTGTTTTTCGAGACTGTAATGCCTGCCTGGGCAGGAAAATGCGTTTTCATTTTTATCTTCCTGCTTGTCTTTTTATTTTTAAAATTGTTTTAAATTTATATTTTTAATATACACACACACACACATATTATAACAAACCATAGCAAAAAAAGAAAATATATATATATATATATATATATATATATATATATATATATATATATATATATATATATATATAGATATATATATATATATATATATATATATATATATATATATATATATATATATATATATATATATATATATAATATATATATATATATATATATATATATATATATATATATATATATATATATATATATATATATATATATATATATATATATATATATATATATATATATATATATATATATATATATATATATATATATATATACAGTATGTCCACGGATAAGGTGTTGAAGAGAGAAAACTTTTTTTATTTTTGATTTTATCGAAAAAGCTACTCTTGATAAAAAATTTTGCTACTTCTAAAAATAAGATTGGGATAGAAACATTTAACATATTTTATACGGGGTGTTCAGAAAATTAAAAAAACTTAAAATGATACAAGAGTAAAGTGCATTTATTCGAGAAGATATGGAAATAAGTCACTAGGAAAAGTTGTTCAAAATTAAGAGGCAGTCTCTAATACCAATTTTCGAAAAATCGGCCTACTTTTATTTATTTGTGATTAAATTTATTTTAATATCGTGGCATTTATTAGAGGTGTACGATAAACAATTTGTTTCAATCGGTCCCATAAGAAAAAAATCCATTATAGTTAAATCTGACTTCAGGAGGCCACTGGACTGGTCCTTGTCTCCTCATTTGGAATTAGTAAATTGATATTAAATAATGTTCATCACAGATTAAAAAGCAGGCCGATTTTGTCGAAAATTGGTATAAGGAACTATCCTTTACTTTGAACAACTTTTCCTAGTAACTTATTTCCATATCTCTCAAATAGTACTTTATTTGAACCATTTAAAGTTTTCAATTTTTTGAATACCGCTATAAAATTTGTTAAATGTTTCTATCCTATCTTACTCTAAGAAGTGGCAAAGTTTTTATTCAAGAGTAGCTTTTTAAAAATTAAAATAAAGAGTTTTTTCTATTCACTCTTTTCGTGGACATACTGGTATGTCCACGGAAAAGGTATTGAATAGGAAAAACTCCTTAATTTTTAATTTTATCCAAAAAGCTACTTGTGGTAAAAAAATTTTGCTACCTCTTAGAGTAAGATTGGGATAGAAACATTTAACATATTTTATACGCGGTGTTCAGAAAATTGAAAAACTTTAAATGGTATACAAGAGTAAAGTTTATTTATTTGCAAAGATATGAAAATTAGTTACTAGAAAGTTGTTTAAAAGTAAAAGGTTGTCTCTAATACCAATATTCGAAAAATCGGCCTACTTTATTTATTTGTGAATAAATTTGATTTATTATCAATTAACCAATTTCAAATTAACCATACACAAGTTGTAAGTTTATTTATTTTAATATCAATTAACTAATTCAAAATTAACAATGCACAAGTTGTAAGTTTATTTATTTTAATATTAATTAACTAATTCCAATATAACAATGCACAAGTTGTAAGTTTTATTTACTCAAACACACTACCACCCTGTTGGGCACATGCCTCTAAACGAACAAATAATTGATCAAAACTGTTTCTAACCTCATGTAAAGATATTGAAGCAACGGCATCTCTAATCGCATCCTTTAATTGATTAGTAGTGGCATTTATTAGAGGTGTACGATAAACAATTTGTTTCAATCGGCCCCATAAGAAAAATCCATTATAGTTAAATCTGGACTCCTAGGAGGCCACTGGACTGGTCCTGTCTCCCAATCCAGTGGTCTGGAAACGCATGGTCTAACCATTGCTCCAACCGTTGCCGCATAATGTGCTGGGCATCCATCTTGTTGGAAATAAAATGAACAACGGTAGTCTAATGGAAGATTGTCTAATTCACCGTCAAGAAAATTTCTTAACATAGCTATGTAACTATTCGCATTACAAGTGTTGTCAAAGAAGAATGGTCCTATTATTCCGTAATAAGAAATGGCGCACCACACATTTACTTTGACACAGTACTGACGCCTCCGTGGTATTCGAAAATGCGGATTAGAGTCACTCCAATATCGTGCATGTTGCGAAGCCACAACACCATTGGTCGAAAAAGTTGATTCATCAGAAAACATTATTTTCTTATGAAAATCTCTTTCCATACTGCCAACCCACAAACAGAAATCCAAACGTTTTGCCTCATCGCCGATTTCCAAAACATGATTAAAAACTGGCTTGTATGGATGTATCTTGTTGTGTTTTAATATCTCCTGAATATGCGACTTTTTAACAAATTGAGATTTTGAGCTCTTTTTTCTTAATGATAATGTCGGGTGTTCCTTCTACTGAATGTAATACCAACAAAGTGCTTGCATCATTTTCATCGTATCTCTTTTTTTTCTTTAGGTATTCGCAACAATGAGCCAGTGCTTAAAACTTCAAAATTATTTTACGGCAACTATTCTCAGAAACGGACACATTGGGGAATTTTTCATTAAATTCCTGAATAACTCGACGATAACATTTTTCACCTTTCCCATAGCATTGCACCAAGTAAATTTTTGCTGTAAAGTAAGCATTTTAAGCTGACAATACTATGGCTAATGAATTATAAAAGCGAAGTGTCAATAAAGCTTGTCACTATCAACGCCTACTAGTACAAAAATTTGGAATTAGTTAATTTATAATGAAATCTTAATCGCAACTAAAAAGTAGGCCAATTTTTTCGAAAATTGGTATTAGAGACTGCCTCTTAATTTTGAACAACTTTTCCTAGTGACTTATTTCCATATCTTCTCAAATAAATGCACTTTACTCTCGTATCATTTTAAGTTTTTTTAATTTTCTGAACACCCCGTATAAAATATGTTAACTGTTTCTATCCCAATCTTATTTTTAGAAGTAGCAAAATTTTTTTCAAGAGTAGCTTTTTTCGATAAAATCAAAAATAAAAAGTTTTCTCTCTTCAACACCTTATCCGTGGACATACTGTATATATATATATATATATATATATATATATATATATATATATATATATATATATATATATATATATATATATATATATATATATATATATATATATATATATATATATATATATATATATATATATATATATATATATATATATATATATAATATAATATATAAAAAGGAATTATAATTAAAAAAAAATAGTGTTTCAAAAGAAAAACCTAATGCAAGGATTTTTCTTTAGGTTGAATGATTTTTAATAATGTTTCTGTAAAAAAAATGGAATCGGGTAATACAAAGATAATATAAAGAGACCCACTAGATGAAAAGAAAAGTTAAAGAAGCTGTAATAATTGTAAACAACCAAAATGTATATAGCAAACCTAGTATCGATGTTCCGAAAATTTGGAAGCCGTTGCTAAACCGTAAAAAATCGGTAAAGGTTTGGTGAACAATGGGTAGTATATTAGTCGTAGCTTTTAATAATAATTTTTAGTTGAAAATGGTTGAAATTACATCACTAACCGAAACGTTGTGTATCAATTAAAAAACGAAGGCAATGAAATGCTGGGATTTTAGTGTTATTGAAACCATAACATTGTCTAACACTTTTAAGGAACAGTCTTTAAATTGGTTTATTCTTATTTTGTTTTTCACGATTTTCCCGAAAAGTGAGACATAAACCAGTTATCTTTTTTAATGTATTAACCTATTTTTTTTTAAATAATACTTTTTATTAAAAATACTATATATCTACAAACTAATTAAATTGATTTTAAATTGTGAAAGCCCTAGGTACATCTATATACTTTTAACAATTATTATAAATTAAGGCAGTATTGCTTTTAGTAAATAAATAGTAAACACTGTCTTAAAAGGATTTTTTTTATCTTAAAACGGTTCATGCAGAATTAAGCATAGGTACTAACGTATTGTGACTATTGTGAGTGGCTTAAGTAAATCAAGAGACGGTTTATTGACATAGCACATAAAGATGTGAAAAGTTGGTTGGCAGAACGGTCCACAGCCTAGGCAGTCTAAGGATAAAGGAATCAACAAAGTGGGGATCGAGACTTGTCCAATTGGAATGTGAAGGGATGCATGAAAGTGGCACTTCGTATAACTCTATTGCGAGGCAATAGGGGAGGAATAATATTGGCTTACTCTTTAAAGCAAAAGTCGTAACAATCCTTTAAATAACTGATATTTCTTAAAAGAATGGGGTCATTAATAGAATTAAAAATGTTAAAAGTCGTGGGAGATGCCATTCCCCAGGCATGGAAACGATATTTAAAGCTGGGTCTCAAAAATACAGCCTACAAATTAAACATTTCTTTATTTTGCACAACCGCACAACAGTTACCAGGAACATGATCGTGTTTTTGAGGCATTAAATCACAATATATATAACTATAAAATTATTTTTGGTATATGAATAGTACTGGTAACTTCAAGAATGGACTTGACGTTTTAATGTTAATAACAAAGGAAACGAAAAAGATAAAACGAGATGTACAGGGTCTTTGATTATATTTACGTGGCTTCTGAAGCCTTTATTTTTGAAGACAGAAAAAATGTTTTATATAAAAATTATAGGTTCTTTCCCATGTTATCTTTTGAAATTATCAGTAAAAAAATATCGCAATAAAAATATGGAAAAATATAGGCAACTTCCCTTTTTTAAATGGAACACCCTGTATATTATGCGACATTCCATTAGCTCAAAAACAAAATGGCCGATTTTCCATTATAGGACAACTATGTTATTTTAAATGGAACACCCTGTATATGTTTCTATATTTTCAAAATTTAATCTTTCCCCTTTAAAAAAATGTAACACAAGCTATGGTTATCTCAAAAAACAACGTATTTATTGACCTTCGAAAAATTGACTGCATGTCGACCAACAATATTATTTAACAATTAAAATTTGCTTCATATGTTACAAAAAAAAGGATCGCGAAAGGTTTAGGTTATTCACAAAATAATAGTTACAATAAGGTTACATTACTTTTTAAAAACTACTGTAAATGTTGAAAATGCCTTCCGCCGACTTCGACGCACTTATTTAAATTCGAAAAAACTTATTAAAACTATTGACTAAAAATTCTTCAGGAATATTTTCTATTATGTTTCGGATATTAATTTTTAATTGCTCTAAATTTTGGGGAAGTGGACTATAACACCTCTCTTTCCCATATCCCCACAGAAAAAAATCTGGAACAGTCAAATCTGGTGAACGAGGTGGCCAGGAAATAGGGCCTCCTCTTCCAATCCACCGGTTTCCAAAAACGTTGGTCAGTGAATCCTTGGTAATGTTAGCATAATGTGGTGTAGCCCCATCTTGTTGAAAATAGACGAAATTCAATAGATTTTCTTCTTGCAATTGGGGATAAAAAATATTTCCAGCATATCAACGTAAGTCCAAGAGGTTACAGTTGGTTCATGAAAAAAAAATGGCCCATAAATTTTTTGCTTTGACATACCAAACCAGACTGTGACTTTTGGCGAATCTCTAACGTGTTCGTTATATTGTCGAGGAATTTCTGTTGCCCAAAACCTGCAGTTATGCTTATTTACTTTTCCATTGAGGTGAAATGTGGCTTCGTCTGACATTATTAGTCTATCTAAAAAATGTATATTGTTCCTTACTAAATTTTGAATTCTCTGGCAAAATTACACCTTTTGTGGAAAATCAGTTTCTTTTATTTCTTGTAACATTTGAATTTTGTATGGCTTTAATTTGAGTTCTTTTTTCATGATTTCTTGTACTGTAGTTTTATTGGATTGGATTGGATCTTCCTGAGTTATCTCCAGAATTTGTAACGTTTTATTTAGCAAATTCTCATTGTTTACTAATTTCTTTTTACGGGCTAAAGATCCTGTACTCCAGAATTTTCTGTACCAGATTTAAATTGAATTTTTTGTGGGTGGAGCTTTATTAAACATGTTTCTAAATCTTCGCTGGGTTTCTTTTACTGATTTTGTTTCGGCAAACATAATAACACATTTTCCTTTTTCGCTTAACGAGAACATTTTGCGCTTCCTAATTAAAATAACTTGTCAAAAATGACCAACAATGGCTGACAATGAGACTTGTTGCTGTTATGGAAACGAGATAACTTTGTTTCCACAGGCGACTTTTCAAAAAATCCTTTTAAAATAATATTCCTATTCGACATACAGTCAATTCTTTGGAGGTCAATAAATGCGTTATTTTTTAAGATAACCATAGCTTGTGTTACATTTTTTTAAAGGGGAAAGATTAAATTTTAAAAATATTGAAACATATACAGGGTGTTCCATTTAAAATAACAAAGTTGTCCTATATCGGAAAATCGGCCATTTTGTTTTTGAGCTAATGGAATGTCACATAAAAATGGTAAAGATACGAGAATAAACTTTAAAGAAATATAAGTATATTTGCGAAAACCGCATCTTGATATCTTTATTTGTTCAAAAGTTATTCGCGATCAAAATGGGTCAAAATATGGACGGTCACCCTGTATATATACATTGATGATATATGGATGGACCATTTTTGAGATATTTAAACTTAAAATATAAATAAATTTAAAAAGAAATCATATTAGTATTAAGAAAGCTATGAAAACAATAAAATTGTTTTAATATATTTGACGTATTGATATTGTAAAAAGTTGAAATTTATCATTTTAACTACTAAAAGTAGTTTGTATTGCTTTTTTGTCGATGGGGTTTTCAGAAGAACAAAAAATCGCTATTATGATTCTTTTTATGGTAAAAATAATAATGTGACGACAGTGCAAAGGGAATACTACTTATTATATTCTTAACAACGGGTACCATCTATAGATAATATTAAATACATAGTAAGAAAGTTTATTGAACGAAAAAGCTTTAAAATGAAGAAAAGGATTGCAGCACGAAATGAAAACAAAGTTTTGGATATCCTTGTTTTTTCAGGATAATTATTATAATTTTAACGGAAATGAAAATACACTTTGTATTAAAATTCCACTATATTTGAAACTTATGAGAAAATATTTATTTCTTATGCGACTAGTTTCGCTAACACGGTAGCTTTTTCAAGACTAACCAGTTAGTCTTGAAAAAGCTACCGTGTTAGCGAAACTAGTCGCATAAGAAATAAATATTTTCTCATAAGTTTCAAATATAGTGGAATTTTAATACAAAGTGTATTTTCATTTTCCGTTAAAATTATAATGGAATTCCACCGAGTATCGGCAAAGTCAGTTCAATAATTATTATACTTTTTCTATTGGACTAGCACTAACTTCTTTTAATAATTTTAGAAAATCCTGAAATATCAATTTCGGATGCGGCATCTGAACTTAATAAAACAAATTATAAAATTTATTTAACCTTAAAATTTTACAAATTTTATCCTTATAAATTTATGTCCGTTCAGAATCTTTCTGAACAAAACATGCAGGACCGACCTAAGTATGCATTGGAAATAGCTAGGTTTATGCAGCAGGATCCAACGTTTTTAAATAAAATTCTATTTATCGACAAGTCTTCCTTTACTTTAGCAGGAATGTTTAATTACAAAAATAAACATTATTGGTCCAGAGAAAACCCTCACCAAATTCAGCAACATAACAATTTTATTGTTTCCATGGCTTTCTTGATACTAATATGAAACTTTTTTGTAATTTATTAATAATTTAAACTAAAATATCTTAAAAATGGTTTATTCAAATATCATCAATGCATATATATTTGAAATTAGAAAAAAAGATCTTTCGTTGTAGCGCATAATATACAGGGTGTTTCATTTAAAAAAGTTGAAGTTGCCTATATTTTTCCATTTTTTTATTACGATATTTTTTAACTAATAATTTAAAAAAAAATATGGTTAGAAAACTACAATTTTTATATAAAACATTTTTTTCTGTCTTCAAAAATAAAGGCCTCAGAAGCCACGTAAATATAATCAAAGACCCTGTACCTATAGCGAATATGTAACATATAATATTTTATTGTTATAGATTTTAATTATAAATATTTTCACTGATGCAAAGCAGTTTTTAAAAAATATTTGTTTTATAGGAGTAATAAATTGTCGTAGTTTGTATAAAACTATGAAAAAAGAATGCATATAACAGAAACAAATAAATAAATAAATGTATAAAAACGGACATTTGGAAATATTTTTGCCGTCCAATAAAATCATTATATGGTACTGTACAGTGGATTCTGATAAAATCTCTACAGTATGCAATGTGTTCACACCAAGTTTTATTTAAAGAAAGCGGAATAGTCCGGTAAACACAAGAATAAAATATAAACGTATCTATATTTTTTTGAATGTATTAAAAAGTAAAGCAAAATTTAAAGTTATCTTTATATAAAAAAAAATTTAATTAGCGTTTGAAATCTACTACACGTGAAGATCATTTAAAAGTCAAAGGGGACGTTGCAAGCGAAAGAAGGACTAAACAGTTCTGCCAGAACTAACTAAAATACATATTTATACATTACGGCACGGCCGGATTTAACCACCGAAATTTTACATGACATTATGGTTTTAATATAAATTTTTGAAGTAAAACTTCTTTATCAACGTATGGGGGAAATTTTATAGCAATGTTTAAAAAAATCGTCTTACTTTTCGTGTTACACTCGATGTCGCTGTGAACTTATTAGTCCCTTAGACTTGTGCCTTAATTTAAGCTTACTACTACCTCACTTTAGGCATTTTTATTAAAAAGGGCTTTACCAAACTTCGATTTTCTATGCTGTTCGAAACGATTTCAACTGGTAGATTTTGAGAAAGCCCAAAAATAAAATTTTAAGAAATACGTTTTTTAAAATATCTTTTAAACGGCTGTACTGACCGATTTTAAAAACTAATCAGCTCTTAACCTCAAAAAAACAACGCGTCAATCGCCCTCCACCATGTCAAAATTGGTTGATTCGTTCGGGAGATATCGTTGTCGAAAATTTTTGAAAAAAGCGTTTTTTTTATATTTGAACCATTTTACGCCTTTTAAAAATTCTCGGCAAATTAAGGGGTCTTTCTTGTACATTTAGGAAGTTCCTTATAAAAAGTAAAAGCATCGGACGCCCTTATCCGTATCATTATATTGATATTTTTGTTTTGTTTTTTATATTTGAACCACTTTACATTTTTAAAAAATACTTCTTGAAATTCGGGAGGCTTTTGTATCATCAGAAAAAAATCCCGTGCAAAATTAAAAGCATAGGACGCTCCCCAAAACTGACCAAAAATTATTATATGGATATTTTTGAGGTTTTTTCTTCTTTTATTTTTTCTTCACCTTCACATCTTTCAAAAATTCTGATCAAAATAAATGAGGCTTTTTTATCTCACTAAAAGAAATTTCCGTGAAATTTATTGATAAATGTGAAAATAGCGGTAAGTTGCAGGTTAGTCTAGGAGGAATCGGCGCATGAGTACCGAAAACTATTCCACCTCAAGTTTTTTATATAAATCTCTTTAAATTGCCTTACTGATGATATAAATGCATGTTGTAATGTTTCCACCTGGTGCCATATTGTTTAAACCGGAATTGTTTAAACAATTGTAAGAAATTGTTATTTTTTAACCGGACAATTTTTTTTTCATATTTTTTATCAAAAAAAAAACAAATAAAAAAGGTGCTATGACTTTTTATGATAAAATTAATACATTTGAAGATATAGATATAAACCCATGAAATATATATATATATATATATATATATATATATATATATATATATATATATATATATATATATATATATATATATATATATATATATATATATATATATATATATATATATATATATATATATATATATAAAAAACATAAAAAAATATTTTTTTATTGTTTATACAGGTTTTTTCATTGTTTATTATGCGCGCTTACAAGTAAAATAAAGCTCCAATTACTTTTGTAAAATTGAGTTCAGAAAAAACTTATATAAACAAATTGTAGATAATTAAAATTAATTAAAATTTATTAACATTGCTTTCTTTAACAATTTTGATAAAGTAACTAGTTTTTAAGATAAAGGATAAATAATGAAGGGCCGATGCGCGTATGAGTCAGAGAGACGGCGATACTTACAATTAAAGGTAAGGGACGCATACTTGTAAGCGCGCATAATAAACAATCAAAAAACCTGTGAGAAACAAAAATTAATTCTCAATTAAAGATATTATTAATTATTGTATAAAGAATAAAAAAATAATTTTTTTATGTTTTATTTTTTTTATAATATTTATTTTTTTATGGGTAAAAAGTACCCAAATTTAAGATTTTTCTTTTAAAAATTCATATCTCCAAAAATATTAACTTTATCGAAAAAGGTCATAGGACCTTTTTTATCTATATTTCAATAAGCAATATGAAAAAAAATTGACCGGTTAAAATAGTTATTTACCTAACAAGTGCGAAAAGTGATATTTTTCCGCACGCGACGGCAGTTACACTGCCGTCGCGTGCGACGGGTAAGCCGTCAAGGGTGAAAAAGACACTTTCCTTACGTGTTAGGTACAACATTTTTTCTACGAGTGTATGGAAAAAGTCAAACTAAACAACCATTAGATAATATTTATTTTTACCATTACTACTTATTATTATTAACAACAATAATCGTAAAAGAACATTTGGTAGCATTTTGCAAATGAATCGCATAGGCAAGTTGTTGTGGGTAAGTTTCGGAGCTGGAGATTGCCGTTGAGGTGCAATTGCACCGGTCGTCGTTACAGAGAGATACATTGTTGCTTGCTAGAAGACGGTACAATGGGCCTCGAGTGCGTTTTGCTGTGTTCAAAGGTAGATGAATTTTGGGATAATATTTTGTTTGATAAGTCCTTCTTGAAACTTGTAGAGCTTTCTAGGTAGCCTTCTGCAAGAGATGATGACTTCCAACCTCTAAGTCTTTTAATATTCGTTATGCCTTCACCAGAATTAGCTAACATTGTAGCTGAGGAACGGCGAAGGCTATGTCCCGTGCCTTCTTGGGTCTAAATCCCATATTTTGCTTCTTCAACAATGATGTAACTTTGAAATATTTGCTTAAATCCATGTTCTTTTTGATCTTAATGACAGTTTTTAACATGGAATACTTTGACCATAAGGTATTGGGTTTACATGTTTTAGCAAGTTCCGCGAAATATGCCATAAAAACTTCTTTCATACTTTTGATTTTTTCTCGCCACACCAGCTTGTAAATGCTGTATATTCTTTCTCGTACCTGTGCCTCGACTTGGACGGCAACAAATCTAAATTTGCTATTTCGGCTGCTTTGAGAATGGATTCAGGTAATTCCTTGTCAGAAGACTCCATGGGAAACGTTCTTTATTCAAAATCGACGATACTGATCAGAATGTACTAAAGACACTTTTAATTATCGATGACTTTTAATGACTTTGATCTTTTATAATATGGACACCGGCACCGGTCAAAACTAAAAATCTGACAAGCAAGTTTAATATATACCAGGATGTTTGAAACAATGTTTTTAAAACAATATTAATTTTTAGTGAATATTTCGTTGATTTTACACCTAATTTGTACAAATAAAAGAATACTATGCTAATAATATAATTATACTAAGTCAAACTTCAGAATTAAAAACATTTTAAGTACCTGTTTAAGTGGGAAATTTGCACTAGTGCGGAAAAGTGATTATTTTCCGCACTAGTGCGGAAAAGTGACACTTTCCAAACTAAATTGCGTGCGGAAAACTGCTGCTTTCCACACACTAGTAGAAAAAATAATTATTCCCAGCAATTGTTTAAACAATTTATGTTTAAACAATAGGGCACCAGGTAGCGCCATGGCAACATATATTTATATCACCAGTAGAGCAATTTAAAGAGGATCGTATAAAAAAATTGAAGTTGAATAGTTTTCGGTACTCATGCGTCGATTTCTCGTAGGCTAGGTATGGTTTATTGGGTTAACCGTTTACTAATTATTTGTTTGCTTTAACCGTACCGATTTATGTTGAATATAAAGTTAAATAAAATTTTAACTGTCTTATTATAAAACACACTATTTGCATAATTTTTAACCTATTTTTTTTCTGCTTTTACTTCTGTTATTTTTTTGACTAACCCTGTTTTTTTTTTTCTTTTTCAAAATATTTGATTAAAGTATTTTGGATTTACAAATTATTTTTTTAATTAATTTAGGGTACAAATTAAGTACAATAAGTACTTTTGGCTGCTAAAGTTAAGCAGAGTTTGTATACTATTTACCTATGGGTGCTAAGTTTATACTGAGTAATTTAAGCACTTGGTAAGGAGAATAACAGGGTTACAGTGATAACAACTTCTAAATAAAAAAATCGACAGAAATTAGTAAAATCTTTGGTAGAATTAAAAACAGGAGAAAACAAAACTTTTTTAAACTCAATAAATATTTAGTAATTAATAAAACAAAATAATTTTAAGTATTGTATGCATGAAAGTGACAAAAAAATAAATTATAGAAATCAGTGTCAAGCGTCAATGGATGTGTAATAATGGAAAATATGAGGTAAGTGTATTTTGGGGTTGTGATGACATATGACAAAAGAAGAGAGACACGTAGTCTCAAGCCCGATATGTCAAACGCTCACTTGGCGCGAGACACTAGCGTGTCTCCCGACTTGTAAATTTTATAGCTGTTAATTTATAAAATTTAAAATACTAGAATTTTTTCTTGAGAAAATTGCAACGTGTATAAAAATTCTAAACATAATTTTATATATATAATATATATATATATATATATATATATATATATATATATATATATATATATATATATATATATATATATATATATATATATATATATATATATATATATATATATATATATATATATATTTATCCTAATAAAAGATGATTTCAACACAAATGCACGTTTAAATCCAACTTCGCCGCCTCAGAAAATTTGCCGCCCTGGGAATTAGCCCCAATGGCTCCTAATGTAAATCCGCTACTGGTTACGGCAGTTTTTTGGCCTAAATGGATTTTTTCCCAATTTCAAATGGACTCCAGATTCAGATCCAACGACCCGAAATACATGTAGGTGCAGCAGTTCTCCCGGCATAAAATTGAATTAGGTTTCATGCTTAAAAGTCTTTAATATAGCTCTCCTTCATATATAAAGCACGACACTACTTGCTTAAATTATATGTGGGATACGTCAGTTTATTTGTCACTTATAAATAAATCAGTTCATATAAACCAGTTAAAAATTTTATTTAGTAGTTTTTATAGTAATAGTTAATTAACAAATATCATGGCATTAATTTTTTACATTTTGATTTTTTTTCCTTAAATGACTAAACTAGTAGATTTAAATTTTTCAGAATTCACATTTCAAACCAATAACGAACAAAAAATCCAAGATTTACGAGATCATTTAATGTGAACAAACATGGACCGAATTTGTTATTGAAATCAGATCAGATAAAGATCTTCTTACATCGACTTTGGATGGAATAAACACGTTGGGATATTGTTTGACTTGTTGCACTTGGAAATCAATTTTTTTATCGGTGTGATAATCAGGCAATTAATCTTCTGGTGTTTTCGTTTAATAAATTTTTATGTAGAAAAAAGTTTATATTTAAATATTTTTTACTTAGATATATTAGAAAAGAGAAATTATTATCCCAAAGCTGTACATTCAAAACATAAATTAATAATTTATTAAAAAAGCCTGATATACAAAATAAATGGTCTTTTCTTCCTGCCTATTTCTGGAAAATAAAATGTGCCTTTCAGGTGCTGACCATAAAGGCAGGAAAAACCAGGTAACGTAAATAGTATACTAACCAAATGAACACATATCTTACGCATTACTTCTTCAAAGTTAGCAAAGAAGAAAGAAATAAGATATCTTTGTAAAAATGCACCCAGAATTTTATTTCTTACTAAACAAGAGCTAATTAATCAAAAACGTTCACAACCAGATCCAGATCCTACACCGTCAACAGATCCCTTGGAAAAACACCACACACGATAATGTTAAGTTAGAGTTACCTTTGCAAAGGCCCTTATTAACTTTATAGAAATAGACCTGCACATTGCTCAAAAAGAAGTTGCATAAAATTACTTACCATTATAGCTAATTTGTAAAAGTACACACTTCTTTCAGTAAGCTACTTACAGCTGTTATGCAGCTGCAGAAACAGCAACAAGGTAAACCAACCGGACGTCAAAAAAAAATTAAAAACGACAGAGAAAAAACAGTTGAAGTCTAGCATGGAAAAAATGTAAAAAACAATGCATTCCGTAACCATCTTAATGAAATGCAAGGAAAGGTTTGAGATACGCCTACACAAAAACTGAACGCATCTGGCATTATAATTTAGTTACTGAGATAATCTGCTTGCTTCTTTTTCACCCATCCTTAGGGTCTGACCTACTTTTCATCTTATAATTTTTTTCAAAATATGTCTTAAAATTACAAAAATCATTTAAGTAGGCATTGGGACATATAGTTCACACAACAAAAGTACTCCAAACCAAAATCAACAAGCCCGTATGGCAAGAAATCATTGCACGTAAATTGACTCCAAGGCCAAAGATTGTTTTAACAATGGCATAAAAAATTAAGTACTTTCTTTTTCGAGTGGTAGTAAATTTTTCCGCTTTTTTGCTAACATGGTAAGGGTAATAGGTAAGGGTAATATCTCTTTTACAGGACCTTAAATCAATAATGGATTGGGGTGCCCCAAATCTATATATAATTAATCGTTTTAGAAACACCACCATATGGACTGTCGGGGAAAAGTTTGCTAGTACTCATCCTTTACTTATAAGAGGCTTAGTTCTGCAGAACAAAGAGTTATTTTCTTTGTAGGTAATAAGTTTCAGAATAATATCAATACAATAAGTCCAGGCAGCAAAGCTATCTAGCCTACAGAGACAGGCCTGTCTAATGATAACGGGCGCGCTGCGCTCGACACCAACGGCTGCCATGGAAGCCATCCTAGGACTGCTCCCTCTGCATATTTACTTGAAGAGAGAGGCAAGGTGGGCAACCTATAGACTCTATCAAGCGGCCGGTAACAAACCGCAGGCGTGTCATATGGAGAGCACCAGTCTTCTCAGGAATGTCCTGACCTGTGACAGAGTGGGAATGCCCTCAGACATAATGCCTACAACAACCAATTACAACCGGCCCTACAGTGTAGTCTACCCACAAAAGGAGGACTGGAGTCGAAAAACGACCGACCTGCTCCGGGCTGACATCTGTTGGTACACCGATGGCTCCAAAACCAAGGAAGGTGTTGGAGCTGGAATATATGGACGGAGGTCGAGGACAGAATTTTCCTTTAGCAATCATATTTCAAGCGAAGGTATTTGCTATTGATATGTGTGCTAGATCGCTGGTTGATCGGCACTGCACACGTAAGACAGTTAAAATGTTCTCCGATAGTCAAGCAGCTCTTAAGGCTCAGAATCCAGCCGGAGCAATTCGAAAACCGTCTGGAATTGCAAGGATGCGCTGACCAAACTGGGTCAAAACAATAAGGTTACACTACTGTTTATACCTGGACACACCGGCCTAGAGGGTAATGAATCCGCAGACCACCTTGCCAAAAGGAGGGCGGAAACAAAATTCACAGGGCCGGAACCGGTCATTGGTATATTTTATGGAACGACCAAGCAGTTCATATCAGCTTGGTTACAAAGAGAAAATCTTCGGTACTGGCATGGACTTCCTGGTCTCAGACACTCGAAGGCCTTCATAAGCCCAACGAACCAACAAAGTACTGTCAAACTACTGCACAAGATCGGCCTAGCGGAAGACGCCGAGTGCCGCATGTGCATGGAGGGGGATGAATCGGCAGAACACATACTGTGTTCGTGCCCAGCAATGGCACGACTAAGATACGCAATCCTCGGCAATGACACCTTATTGCCGGGGAAGGTGAAAGATCTCTCTCCCAACAGGATCATATATTTCTCCTACCATCACCTGGTGGGAGAAATATAAAAGGGTGTAGCCACAATAGACCGATCGGTCGCGGTGGAAGGGTGTTATACCTACTCACTTTAAACCTACCTACCTAGACACAGCAGCTACAAAAAGCTTGAATTTTTTTTTGAGTCATAAAGAGTTATATTGTGTCTGTATTCCAGTCAGCTTTTTCCGGGATTACTGTTTTTTAATCAGGAAAATTATGTCTCCCATAACTTGTAGCTTTCTTGATTTGTCACAAAGAAAACTGCCTAGTCAGTGATCCCACTCATAATTCTTCTCTTTTGTAAAAATGTAAGGAAAAAGAAAGTATAGGGAATAGATGTTCTTGTTGCCCTTAAAGGTAACTTATAAGTAATAAGTTTTACTCTTCTTGGGATTTTCGGTCAATTCTTTTAAAATTTGCAGTATAAATTAAAATATTCTTTTGATTGATATTTCGGTTTATTTTTTATATAAAACCATCATCAGAATCTATAATAAAATACATAATCTTAGTTTTTTTTTATATAAATAAACAAATAGAGAACATATTTTGTATGCGTTGGTAATTTATCTAATAAAAAAATATATAAAATATAAAATTACATACCATTTGCTTTTCATAAAAATCCCAATCATCAAATTTTGGCGACATACCGCGTTGAACATTGTTAGGACAGTTAACATACCGGTTTATTTTCGCGAGAAGCGGTAACGTAGGGGAAGGTGTTCTGTCGTCAGTATCTACGTCATTACTTTGTACCCAGTATCTACCGCTTTCGCCACTAGTCAGGAGGAGCGTTAATAATGGTTATGTCAAATTTAAATTTAAAATAATGGAGGATTCGCGGCTTTTCTATTGTTTTGGTTGTGTGATGTTTTTTTTTGCTATGGTTTAACAACTATTTGGATTGCAGATTTTTTGGTTTATTAGTTAATTCCCAAATGGATGAATTAATACAATTATATTACAATCATAAAGGAAAAATTTACTTATTATAGTTGACTTGAAAACAGCTAATAAGGTTTTTATAGTTTATTTTGATTTCTGGGAATATCAACTTAAAAGAAAAATTATTTGGCTTTTCTCCAGAATAAAGATTTGTATATATTATTTTTAAAAATTATACTTTTTTTAGAGATATTATGGAGTACTTCCGCTATAATAGTAACAAAATATGAAAAGACATAAAAATGTTTAATTCTTTATAAAATTGAATTGTTTTAAGTACTATAATAAAATAATTATTTTTATGAAATTATATAAAAATGGAAAATAAACTTATTGAAAACATTAACCGTTATAAGATACTATTTATTTCAAATTTATTGGTTATTACGACGGATGTAGCACATAAATTATTTGATTAATACTTAAACGATAAGAAACTAAAATTGTGTTTGTTACATTGACTTCTGACATGACTTTTTTTAAAAATAGTTACTGGTAAAGGTACACGTGTAGGTACCTTTAATATTAAAGGTACCTACACGTGTACCTTTACCAGTAACTATTTTTAAAAAAAGTCATGTCAGAAGTCAATGTCAGTTAACAAAACACAATTTTTTAGTTTCTTATCTGTTTTAAGTAATATAATCAAATAATTTATGTGCTACATCCATCCGTCAATAACCAATAAATTTGAAATAACATATGTATCTTATAACGGGTTGCCAATGTTTTCAAGTAAGTTTATTTTCCATTTTTATATAATTTCATAAAAATAATTATTTTATTATAGAACTTAAAACAATTCAATTTTATAAAGAATTAAACATTTTTATGTCTTTTCATATTTTTGTTACTATTATAGCGGGAGCAGACTAGCTCTCCATAATAATCTCTAAAAAAAAGTATAATTTTTAAAAATAATATATACAAATCTTTATTCTGGAGAAAAGCCAAATAATTTTTCTTTTAAACAGCTAATAACTTATTAAATAAAAAATTTGGTTTATATATTATCTTTTCGACTTATTTCTGAACTCTCCAAAGACCTTACATTTAAATTTAAACTTAAAAGTGTATTAAACCATTAGTAGTAAGTTGACATACGTAAACCGTTACGTTTTTGCGAGGATAGGCGGGTTAAACACGGTTAGAATGGTGGGGGAAAGAACTGCTATCAACCAGTAGTTAAAAACGGTAAGTCGCGAAAATATCCTTAAGTTTTTACAAGAAAAAATATTTTAAAACTAATAATAGAACTATTGTAAGTTACTTATAAGCTTGTCACTGTTTCGAAAGAGAAAAAGAGAATGTCTGCATTAGATAAAAAACAAGTGTTTTTAGAGATAAGCCTGCTATAAAATCAGATTTAGGAAAGGTCTGTATTATTGTAGACTGAAACTCTAAATCACAGAGCCTTTTTTTAAACAAAAATGGTAATGCATACTTTAATAATTTATTTCCTAAGGTATTTTTACAACTGTATTGGTTTTTTATTGGTAAAAAAATTATTGACAATGGTGGACAATAAACTAATACCATGTTGCCAAATTTTACACTTTTTAGAAGTTGATAATTTGACTGTCCGTTATCTTTCCATTACTTTGCCGTTAGACTAACAATGTTTGTTTGTTATTCCTATTATTTTATTTTTGAATTAAAATAAATGGTAGTTTTAAAAGCTTGTTTTAATACCAAGCATTACTTATCACCAATAAGTTGCGAAAGTCATGCTGCAGAGAACCAACAAGAAATAAGAGTTTAAATTCATTTAAACACATTCTTTGGTTGGATTATCATAAAACAAAAAATACTATTGTTTGTGTCAAGATATCAATACAAACTTTGATAATAAATTTTTTTAAAAAGTAATACTGTAAAATTTTATTAAAAATTAGGTTGAACCAAAACAAAAACACATGCGGAGAGAACTAATGCCTTTATAGGCTAGTGACAAGAAGAAAATTAAAGAAATGATAGGAAACACATTTACAAGAGCAATTTTATGATTAGTTTCGGTTTAAAGGTGTCTAAATATAAACAAATTACCAAGTGATATTAAATTTAGGCTTGCGATTTTATGAAATATTGCCATCAGTTTAAAAATTCTAAATTATTTCGATATATGCATTTTAAGCAAAAATATGTATAAAGCTTTTTATAAAGAATACAGTTTTTTTTTATCGAAATGGTACTTTTTAATGTTAAAATAAAGGCAAAAAAATTAATAAAAAAATTAAAAAAAACTCCAATTTTTTTTCAGATTTTTTTCCACAAAATTTTTTAGAGGCAAAAATTTAATGTTGGTGCAATTTTTTAGTAGAAATGGGTTATATAATACTAATAAAAATTTATTATAAATTTTATTAAAATGCTACGACAGAAGGGTGGATACAAAAATGAGGCTATTTACTAGTTAGGAATTGATTTACTCATCAAAAGGATTAGTGTATAGCTAAATAGAACATGTTTCATACACAGACCAAAGAATATACGTGATTATAAAGTAGAAATAACCGTTAAAACTTTACCCAGACAATTTAGAAACAGTAAAAACAAAAAATAATGCAGCTACTGCTCAAATTGATAATCAACGTATGGGATTCACCAACGCGCATGTCTAATTAAATAATACTGGCCCCCAAGTATTTTTTTTCGCGAATCTAAAGTCAAAACTGGAGGTCAAATAGAAAATAATCGAGAAAAGGTGTAATTTTCATGATTTTTTCAAGGTAAACCTGTGGAAAAATTTGATAATTATTATTTTTTAAGTTTTAGATTTTTTTTGCAAATTTTAGGTTATTTGGGATTCAAATAAATAAAATAAATTATTTATTATTAAAAAAAAAAACAAAAATTACAAAGAAATATATTTTTTTTCCTATTTTGGACTGAATTTTTCTGTCAAAATTACATTTTCGTTTATATCTCCTTTATTGTTTATCTTATCAAAAATGTTTATATAACTTTTTTATAGACAATTTAAAAAGCTCTCTTTTGTTTTATGAAATTTTTTGTAACTCTTATAGTTTATATACTCGTAGTCTAAACATTCCTTGGTAGCAGGTTTCTACCGGTAAATGTACTGTGTCGGTTTTTTGGGGTTTTCTCGTTTTTTTGCTTTCCAATTTTGACTTCAGATTTATGTTCAGCGAAAAAAAGTACGCCAGAAAATCTTAGTACGACTCCCAGCACACACCACTTTTTTGTGGACCTCTGTAATTAACAGCATAAGAAATATATTTTCTTCCATAAAAGCAAATATCCTTGCTTTCCATATACTTCGTGTTTTAAAGTGCCTACAAAAATATATATAAAATAGTAAAGGCGGTGTACCTTGCCAGTCATCTAATGAGTACCCGATTATCTATTCCCTTATACAGAAATCTATTATTTAAATATTCACAGACTGTTTGTTTTCTTACTGTGTGCAGGGGCTTCGTTATGGTGTAACCGAAATCTTAAAAAAATTGCAAAGAAGTAATTATCCAGATATTCCTTTAATTAGGTTCTCAAAAACTGAAAGTATGTTTCCTTGTTTAAAGTTTTATAGAAGAAATGGGGCTTAAATAATCGGTCATTTTAAAATACCAGCCCACACATTTAAAAAAAAACAAACTTATGGCCCAATTTCCTTAAGGTGACTAAGGTTATTTATGGTTCAAATATGTTTATTCGTTTTATTGAACACGCCACAATTTATAACCATTTTCTAACAGTCCAAAAACCGTTTTTAAAAAACTCTGTAAGCTTACCTTATTTGAAAGTCAATTAGAAAATTTCAGCCTTCTTTAAGGATCACCGGAGGTAGTTTTCATTAAAATATGCATTTTATGACATTTCAAACCACTTTACTTAAAATTCCCTGCAGACCCCAGTCTGTGGGGGGTGGTAAGTTAATATTTAAAGATACTTGATAAGTTAATTAAGGATTTAAGACCAACTAAGAAGATTTCTGCCAGCTTTGATTTCACTATCTATGAAATGCATTTAATAAGATATAATTATTGATGACAAGAACGATAATAAAAATTTTGACACTTTTTTTTTCAATTTTAAAATTATTTAAAAAAAATATAGCTACCTGAGCTCGCCACTTATTTTTTCTAGTTTACATAGGTGCAGACTACACTACGTCTTGGTATCAACGACGATAAAATCATATACCCAAATTGCCACCAGCTCCCTAGCTATTTTAAAAGAGAGCCAGGAAAAATTATAAACCATTTTTTTTTAAGAAAATACTTGGATTTTAGAACTTTGTAAACGGCATATGCTTATTTACACAAATTCGCAACTTTTTCTCAATTTAATCATCTGCGTATCTCCTGTAGTTTCTGAGTTTTTAATGGTAGGTAGGTAGGTAGGTAGGTTTAATGTGAGTGGGTATAACACCCTTCCACCGCGACCGATTGGTCTATTGTGGCTCCTTTTTATATTTCTCCCACCAGGTCCAGACTCCTAATAAATCTGATGATCCTATTGGGAGAGAGATCTTTCACCTCCCCCGGCAACAAGGTGTCATTGCCGAGGATTGCGAATCTTAGTCGTGCCATTGCTGGGCACGAACACAGTGTGTGTTCTGCCCATTCATCCCCCTCCATGGACATGCGGCATTCGGCGTCTTCCGCTAGGCCGATCTTGTGCATATGGTATTTTAATCTGCAGTGTCTCGTGTACAGCCCCACTAGAGTTTTAAGGTGTAGCCTTGATTGCTCTAGTAGTTTGACAGTACATTGTTGGTTCGGTGGGCTTATGAAGGCCTTCGAGTGTCTGAGACACGGAAGTCCATGCCAGTACCGAAGATTTTCTCTTTGTGTCCAAACTGATATGAACTGCTTGGCCGTTCCATAAAATATACCGATGACCGGTTCCGGCCCTGTGAATTTTGTTTCCGCCCCCCTTTTGGCAAGGAGGTCTGCGGATTCATTACTCTCTAGGCCGGTGTGTCCAGGTATCCACAGTAACCTTATTGTTTTGACCCAGTTTGGTCAGCGCATCCTTGCAATTCCAGACGGTTTTCGAATTGCACCGCCTGGGTTCAAGAGCCTTAAGAGCTGCTTGACTATTGGAGAATATTTTAATTGTCTTACGTGTACAGTGCCGATCAACCAGCGATCTAGCATACATCTCAGTAGCAAATACCTTCGCTTGAAATATGGTTGCGAGAGTGCCCAGGTTAAAGGAAAACTCTGCCCTCGGCCTCTGTCCATATATTCTAGCTCCAACACCGTCCTTGGTTTTGGAGCCATTGGTGTACCAACAGATGTCAGCCCGGAGCAGGTCGGTCGTTTTTCGACTTCAGTCCTCCTTTTGTGGGTAGACTACACTGTAAGGCCGGTTGTAATTGGTTGCTGTAGGCATTATGTCTGAGGGCCTTCCCAGTCCTGAGGAGACTGGTGCTCTCCATATGACACGCCTGCGGTTTGTTACTGACCGCTTGATAGAGTCTGTATGTTGCCCACCTTGCCTCTCTCTCCAAGTAGATATGCAGAGGAAGCAGTCCTAGGAGGGTTTCCATGGCCGCCGTTGGTGTCGAGCGCAGCGCGCCCGTGATCATTAGGCAAGCCTGTCTCTGTAGGCTAGATAGCTTTGCTTGGGACAGCCGCTGATGCCCCTTGCGCCACCATGCCACAGAGCCATACGTGATCATTGGTCTTATGACTGACTGTCACGTATAGCCAGTACATCTGTTTTGGTTGCATGCCCCAGCATTTGCTACAGATCCTCCGGCATGTCCAGAAAGATAGGGTCGCCTTACGGATGACTTTTTTTAGATGCGAATTCCAGCTAAGAGTGCTATCTAGGATCAACCCCAGATATTTAGTTTCTTTAGCAAATGGTATTGTTTCACCTTGCAGAGTTGGTGGTCTCAAGTTAACCAGGTTTCTTTTTCGGGTGAAGGGGACAAGGGGACAATAACCATTTTTTGAGGGTTTATTAGTTTCTTTAGCAAATGGTATTGTTTCACCTTGCAGAGTTGGTGGTCTCAAGTTAACCAGGTTTCTTTTTCGGGTGAAGGGGACAAGGGGACAATAACCATTTTTTGAGGGTTTATTGTCATTTTTTCCCTTTGACACCAGCTTTGTATGGTGTTTAGTACTTTTTGAAGGATGTTCGAATCTCTTCAGAGTTTCCTTTAATTAGGATGACTAGATCATCTGTATATGCCTGCAGATCGATCTCCCAGAGAGAGAGAGAGTATGGCCAGCAGGTCATCCACCAGAAGCGATTACAGCAGGGGGGATTGAACCCCATCCTGCGGACATCCCTTGGCGGCCCTAAATCTGATTATCTCCCCCTGCATATGGGTGGTTATGTTTCTGTTTTCTAACATGGTCCTGATCTAGTCACATATGACCGGACTGATGCTTCTAGAAGCTGCAGCCTCATACAGGGAGTCAGGTAACGCATTGTTGAAAGCTCCTTCAATATCTAGAAATGCAGCCACCACCATCTCCCTTGTTCCAGGGAGCTGGCGATGTTTGCCACCAGGTTGTTAAGGGCTAATTCTGTTGATTTACCCGTCTCGTATGCATACTGGTGTGTGTTAAAGGGATGAACCCTGAGTGGGCCATCCCTTATGTGTACATCCTGTATTAATGGTAAGGGTCAAATTTATGTATATTTTTCCTTAATTTACAGTAAAGTAAAGTTTTTCTTGTCATGCATTGTTAACAAATAAAACTTAGCTGACTTATGGTCACTTTTAACTTTTAGAAAAAGCCTAAGAATTAACTAGTTTACGATACAAACTAATCAAATAAACTTGACTTTTAAAAAAGGCACTTATGATTTAAATGTTCAGTATTAATAACATGACTGATTAGCAGCTCTCAAAAGAGTAACACCGGACCTACCCCAAACTTCTTACTTTGATTATTTCTCCATCTCTAGAGTGTCCTACCTACTGCAGGTAGAGATCTTTCCTTTTCCTTAAAATCTTTAGTATTGTGTCTATAAACTGCCTCTGACTTTTCCGAAAATATTCACGGTACGTTGGACGTAGAATTTTAGCCTTCGTAAATTGTTTAAAGGTAAAATAAATAATAAATTTTAAAACTTCGAAGAAATCTGAATATAAATCATATTTTTATTTTTTATGGTTAACTTACCTACGCCAATTTCTACATAAACCGCTACAATTAAGTTGCTCGTTATTTAGCAATGAAGACATTAAATATTTGAAGAACTAACAAAAAATAGAAAATCATGATATAAAAGGCAAATATATAAGTTAAATTATCGAATAGCTGTTAAGATGGACGGAGAAGATGCAGCAATATCATGTGTAAAATAACTTTGGGAAACATTAAGAAATTAAATTAGTCGGCACACTTTGTCGGCACGTTATAACTTTTCTTAACGTTAATTGCGCTCAATAAAAAACCGAACAAAATTTGGTGTTGGTTATCAAATAATGTTGGAAAAGCACAATTAAAATGTAAATATGATTATACTCTCGGTCTCGTCGACACCCCAATATAATAAACGAAAAAGAAATTTAAAGGCATTAACGCATTTAAAGTGCTAAGCAATGGCAATTTGCCATTGACTTATTATAGGAAGGGATTTATGAAGGTGTTTGGTCCTACTTAAATAAGAATATATTTTAGAAAGTCTTGTTTAGTGATAAAGTAGCTCTGGTAGATAAAAACACAGATAGTTTTGTTTGTTTATCGTGCACTATGTAATTATTTAGAGTGTGGCTACAGTAATTTCTTTACGCCTTTTTTAAAAATTTAACACAAACATATTTAAATTAGGAGGGCAAAATATCTTCGTACAGCGGATTAACAATTCAAATAACAATAATACAATAAAAAGCGAAACTGTTTAGTACTATTATTTTTACCAATAGTAATTATTGTAATTAGATTGGTATTATTATTCGCCGTTTATAAACTACCAACTCTGTTGAAAATTCAAATCCATGATGATTGTATTAAATTGCAAAACCTTAAAATACCTTTAGATATTATATTTGATACCCAACGCTGTTTATATGTAGAGTCGAGGTCTCCAATATTGCAAAAATTTAGAAATTTAAGGGATATTATTAAACATGCTATGCAAAGCTAAACGTTTTAATAGGATAAAGCAAAGAAACCCTGCTTGAAGAAAGCCCAAATACCCAACCGCTGTGTTCACACGTCGTTGTCGTGGTTGGGCCCAATAGGATCTTTTAGAACATGCGCTAGAGTTGCTGGTTATCGGCAACACAAGGCTTAACTTAAGGGATTAGCATACCGTGCTGATGAGTGAATGACACCCTGTGCCTTAAACAGGTGTCTAGCCTTTCATAGAAAAAAAGTGACAAAGGTGCGCTGACCGAAACGGATAAATCCGTTTCAAGAGGTGCCACTCAAGCTTACAAGCAGACAAAGGTGCGCCGACCGGTACGGGTGAATCCGTTTCAAAAGTTGCCTCTGAAGTCACCGGCGCCTGTTTTACGGGGAAGGGCTAATCCATCCTAAACAAACGGGTGCTTAGGAAGGGATCCCTGAATCCAAACAGAAGGCGGACAAAACCGCCTTTATAGGGAAAAGGGTATCCTGGCTTTAAACAGAAAGCGGATAGGACCGTTTTCATAGGCTAAGGCCGAAGATGCGGCCTCAGAAAGAATATCCGGTTCCTGTAGCAAGGACCTGGTAGCTACAAACGTCATTAGACCGGGAGAGGAGGGCATGACGGATCTAATCGTCTGCTCGTCATACTCTCCAGGAGACAGTAACACCAGAACGCATCAGAACACAAATTGTGTTCGTGTCCGGTAGCGACACGAGTAAGAGGAGATGTAAGAACTCTCTCCCAATCTGGTATCGGATTCATTAGAAGTCCGATCCTGTTGGGAAGAATATAAAAGGGTGTGGGCCACAATAGACCGACCGGTCGCAGTGGAGGGCGTAAAAAGTCCACTTACTTTAAACCTAAACCTAAACCTAAACCTGAAGCCCAAAGTGTAAAATTTTAAATAATTTAAAAAAGAAGTATTTTGTTTCTTTGAGACATTATTTGAAATATTACAGCCCTTAAAAATTAAACTTTAATATGATTTAATTAAAAAAAAATATTAACCCTAGAAAATTAATATATAATCACAGTGTTTTGCATTAAACTTTGGAACTTAAGTTACATAAAATAAGGCTTAAATAGGTTAAAGAATAAGTATTTAATTCTTTGAAATATTATTTACTTTTTTAACCCTTGAAAAACAACCCTTATAATGATTTAATAAATATTTAGTGGGTAAAAACTATTCCTTATTACTAAAACCTTTAAAACATACTTTACTTTTATATAAAAGCTTAAATCAAGTAAAACTTGGCTTAAATAAGTTGAATATTAAATGTTTAATCTTTGAAATATTAGTTATTTCAACCCTTAAAAGCAACCCCTATTATGGGTTGATAAAAAAATATATCTAATGGATAAAAAAGAAAAAACACGTATAATTACATTAAAAGGTGTAATGAAATAAAAAGATATTTACAAAAAATTGTATTTGGGCTTTTGGAATGCTCCAAAAAATTGGTTTTTTTAAGCGTAACTCCTTCAGTTTTCGTGATAAAAAGTTCTTTGTTGTTTTTTTTCCAGAGCTATAAGGTCCTATATATTAAAACTGTTTAAAACCCTTACTTTTTAAAAGGGGTGAGTTTAAAGGGCTGCAACAAGGTAGTGCTCGTCTATACACACGCGTTTTAAACGTTTTTATCTCACTTAATTTCCGTCATACAGTAAATAAAAAAAGCAAGATGTTAATAGTTCAAAAAACTATAACTTAATACCTTGGTAATTTTTACGTATCTCATTTACTTTCCCAGTTATTATAAAAAAAAGTAGTATTTTTTTTAAATAAATTTCTGAAATTTTATTTTCACTTGCAGCTCCAGTTTTTTTTTTCAAAATTAAGCAATTTAAATATCGATAAAAATTTTAGAATATATTTATGATACGTAGAGATGATGTATTGAAAAAGGGCCACGACTCATTTTAATTAGGATAGGAATAAAGGGGTTGTTTTCAAAGATTTTTGCACTAACCTTACTTTAATTATAGCTTACTGTATTTTTATGATACATACGTTTAAAAAAAATAATAATAAAAAAAAAATTTGAAAATGCTTCAAAAAAGTTATTAATTTTTCTCGAAAAATAGGTAGATTTTGCGTTATTTGCCTTTGAAACTCTGAAAAACCAGAACTTGGTTTGTATTGATCCCACGGCAATTACAAAAAAACAATTTATTTGTTTTTCTAAGCTACAGTTTTGTTATTTACAGTTTTTTTTTTGGTTAAATGCATATTTATTGAGTTATTTAAAAAAAAAACGATTAAAAACGTTGATTTTATCAACGAAAACCTCCGACTCTCGATCGAGAAAAACTCGAAACAATTTTGTAACGACTACTATAGTCAAAATATAAAAAAAATCCACTTTCGTAAATAGTTTAGCAACCACCCCCAAGGTAAAGGCGCCCTTCGGCATGATATAGATTTTAATCCATACGCTATTCCCTACCGACTATCAAAATTTCAAGTCACTATGCATTTTGAAAAAATTGCTAGCCAAAATAGTTCGTTTTCTGGACTATAAAACATCTGCATACAGTGTGGATCAGCCAAATGGAATAAATTCAATATTAAATATGGGGGCTTATTTGAAAAAATGCTCAGACATGTCGATTGGTATTTTTAATTGCGCATTTTTTTCAACTAAAACTGTTTGAACAGGGTGTCTCATGTGACGGTGGCCAATATCAAGTTTCTTAATTTAAATGCATCACCCTGTATTATATTCAATTTTTTGTTTTTTCAAAGCATTCTAGACATATTTTATGTACAATGTCCTATTCCTATCTTCAACTGTTTCGTAAATATTAAGCGTTTTCGGGTTTACTGCATCTATTGCCTTTGCATGCTTGCCACTTCCGTGAGGGTTACTTTTTTTGCATATACCTACTAGAGGCAGCCGTGCCGCTCGGCTGTGCGGACAAGCGTGCGAGAGAGTAAGAATAATAGCTGTATAACATTTCTCTCGCTCCTTGTGCTAATTAATTGGCGGAAGGGGTGTATACACCGTCGACGAATTAAGAGAGAGAGAAAGAGAGGGAAAGAGGTTATACACCTAATCTTGCTTCTCTCTCGCACGCTTGTGCCCAAGGCTGCCTCTAGTAGGTATATGCAAAACAGTTAAAAATATGTATAGGACATTGTACATGAAATACATCAAGAATATTCTGAAGAATCCAAAAATTGACTAATGTACAGGGCGTTCCATTTAAATTGGGAAAGTTAGTGTTGGCCACTATTACATAGCACATCCTGTATAAAAAGTATTTACTGAAAAAAATGCGCAACCAAAAATACCGATACACGTGTCCGAGTGTTTTTTCTAACACGCCCCCGTTTATTTATTATTAAGTTTATTCCATTTGGCTGATACACACTGTATACACTGACAAGGAATAAACATCAAATTATAAAAGTTATTAAGCAGTATCGAAAAAGGACGTTCTATCAACTGACCATACTATTTTAAATTTGACTCTTATAGAAAATGCTAAGGCCGGGCGCACACCGGAGTCAACAAACAGTCTTCGGCGAGACAGTTCGTCGAGGCTCGACCAGGTAGCCAGGAAAAGTATTGTGGTAGGGGGGACCGTCGCCCACCAAGTCCGCTTCAGACAGTATGTTTTCGACTCGACAACGAAGCCGACCTCACTACCTTGTCTCACGTTCGACAACTCCACCATGGTGGGTGTTTTAAACATATATTTAAGTAATATTAACCAACTTTTTAATTTTTTTTAAATGTTTATTTAATTTTTTGCAATGTTATCTGTGGTGTGGGCAGGGAGAATACCTGTATTATTATTAATTAGTGCAAATTTATTTTCAAAGATGTCCTGCGATTTACAATTACGGGCCACAAAAATAGAGGAGCAGTGGACAAGGCATGGAAAAAAGTGGTTACTAGGACCGAAGACATTATATTGTTCACTTTGAAGGAAACAGAGATACTGAATAGGAATAGCTTTTGAAAAGTAAAAAAACACACTTTCAAAGACGTAATTTATAAAATAATATTCCCAGAATCAAGTGTCCCGCTCCCCTCTTCGACCGTTTGTTCAGTCTTATGCGGTGTGCGTCAGCACCAGACAACCGTCGAAAACCGTCTCGTCGAAGACCGTCTCATCGAAGACTGGTCCGGTGTGCGCCCGGCCTAAGGGTTATACCAGGCGACTTTAATTCTTACGCCACTTACTGTGTTAGGAAAAATACTAAGATTTTTTTGGAAGTAAAGGGTTCAAACACGGTTACTAATATAGTGACAAAGAAAATGTCAGGATCATTTTATAATACGGTATCTTAATCAGAAACACCAGCCAAAAGTTATATTACTGGCGGTCGATATATATAACTTTTATAACCCTTATTTGATGACAACAATATTTTGATTAGCCTGTAAAATAAATCATAATCTATAATCTATCTATACCTAAGTCTAATATATTTATTGCCTTATTAAAACTAGAAAAATCTTAAACCGGTATGTTATCGCAAATGTTTTAAACGGCTGTACTGGTTCTAATTAAAACGGTCATAGACCACGATAATGAACTGTTCTACGACTTATTTAATTCTCGCAGTGACTCTTCCGATCATAATAAATACAAATGTTATGATTAGTGCAGTCCAGCACACGCTTAAGAAAGCTAACGAACCCATAGGACAATAGATATCAGAATTTTTATTCGGGAAGGAGGGGGGGGCAGGACTTACGTCTAGCCATTGTTGGACAAAATTGATCCCAAATATACGATGTTTACCGAAGCCCAATTATTGACTCGCGTCTAGCGACACACCCGCTGGCGAGCTTTTGACTGTTTATAACATAAAAAAATCAATTTTAATATGTAAAGTAATAATTTGGTGTCTTTTCTTAAACGTCCACGCATTTTTACGCCTGAAATATAATTGGGGAAAATAAAAAGCCGCTTTGCTAACCAGAACTAACCATGACCGACTAGAGCTTAGGGCTTCTGAATTTGTCTAAATTATTTGTAGAAGTTATAAACAAAATTTTAACAACGTATTAGAAAATATCCGGTGAATATATAATTACACTTTTATAAAAATTAATAACTTCTACCATATTAAAAATTATAAAAAAATTGGTAATAACTTCTATTTAGGGATAATTTAGACAAATTTAAAAGGCCTAAGTGTTAGTCGGTCATGGTTAGTTCTGGTAAGCAAAGCGACTTTTTATTTTCCCCAATTATATTTCAGGCGTAAGAACGGGGAGCCCTATTAGAAAAGAGGAATGATTTGCTTTTTTTTACATTAAATGCATTATTTAGAAAAAAACCTACTTTTCAAATTACGCGGCGAGTCCCTGCATAATAAAGCATATTTCAGATGTCAACAGTTGCGCAATTCGCTTCGTCAAGACTCGTTAAAGTAGGATCTATTGTGTCCAACAATGGCCAGACGCAAGTGGGGGGCAGGTTAACGCCAGCCTTTTCATTAAATATTTAAATATCTTTTCTTCTTTGTGTGTACTAACTTGTTTAAGTGTGCGCTAGATTGCACCAATCATCACAATATGAGGAGGGGGAAAGATTAATGCCCGCCCCCTTAATAAAAATAATAATTGCTTCAAAACTATTCATCATATTTCTCATATCTAGCGCAGTAAACACAGTAAATATATGTGGCAAAAAATACCATTGGCCTCTATTTAATATGACCTCAGTGTAAAAAGAACACTTATTGACAGTTGAAAAACGGTTTAGAATGGTTCTACAGGTTAAAAAAAATAAAAGCTATTTTAATTTAAATTGTATTAAAACACTATTCCTATAATTACAGAGCTAACACAAGCTAACGAAAACTTCAAGAGTTTGCCCTCAACCTATTTAAAAAAATGCATAATAATATATTCGGGGGAATATAGGAAATTCCTTTAGTCCTACATACAAAACTAACACAAAATAAAAATTTATTAAAGAAATTATAGAATAATGATTAACGCGTGGTAAAAATAATATATTATTCAACAAGGAATAATAATACTTATTACTTATTATGAATGAAGTTTGCCACTTGAGCAAAGCAACTGGCAAATCATCCGAGTGAGTAATAGCCATTACTGCGAGTTCAGTAATACACTTTTTCTAACATTATTTAAAAAATAATAATATATTCATTTAGTGTGTAATCGAAAAATAGCTCGCTAGTTTTTCAGTTTAACAAATTTTATATCCTCCAAGTTTAAAGTTTCTGATTTCTGAATTTTCTCCCGATATTTTTTTATGATCACCCGGTATATAAATTTATTTTCTCTAGTGATTCCATTTGAGATCATTTGATAATATCTAACATTAAAAAGTGTAGGACTACAAACATGGGAGCAGCGTTAATCTCACCCCCGAATATATTATTTTATCTACGACCTGCCGGATAAGTAATTATTATGTGTCTCATCCTATCATATTTGCGTTGCATAATGAGTCTTATTACCACGCTAGTGCGGTAGTGAACCATAGTGCGGTAGATGCTTATTACATAACACATTTTAACAAAGATTTTTTGACACATTTTTTATGGTTTTATTATTATTATTATTATTATTATACTATACAATTTATATTTTAAAATTAATTAATAAAAATATTAAAAGTAAAATTTACACCAAAGGCAACCTTAGGCATATTCTGAATCGTAAAACTTGTTGGGTTGATGCCTGGGGAATCGGCACTAGCTGCTGCAGCCGGGGACAAGGTACAGGAACAGTAGCAGATTGAAGGTTCCGCACCCAAAACTTATTTTGCAACATTTTTATTTGTTCTCCTTGGAGGTATCAATATAACCTTCAGCTAGGCTGTTGCTTCTCCATTCACCATAGCGTTTGACAGTCAATAAGTCTGCTTCAGAATCTGCCAACAGGGATGTGGATGAACGACGGAAACAGTGTCCGGTATATAATTTTGGGTGTGGCCAATTTAAAAAGGTAGCTATAGCTTTCGGCATGATGCAAACGTATTGATACCAACGGGCTGCCATATGCAAATGCCTTTTCTGTAACCTACAAAAAATCTCATGTGATCGGTGAGTGTTGGACGTAGCGATTTGTATTTTCGGATAATCTAAACCATGTCGATTCCTTGAACCCTCAGATGCCACGAAAAAATATCTGGAAATTTTTGTTTTTGTGTTTGGAATTTCAATACGGAAAACCTTTCCTTCATCTTTGACGTTTTCGCATAATAATTGGGTCATTTCTTGTTTTTTGCAAGGCCCAGCAATGCCAATGATAAGCCCAACCTGTAACAAAGGAAAATAAACTTAAGTATAGTACGCCTAAAGTCACTACTTTAAACAACTTTAAACTCGTCTTTTTTGCAGATATTTAAAGGCTGGTTTATGCAGACAACTTTAAATTTAATTAAGCTTTAATTTAACTTTAGTGTAAGATCATTGCACACCAATAAATAAGCGCGTTTATACACACTTTAAGAAAACTTTAACTTTAACTTTTATTTAAGAAGTTAAACAACTTTTATCTTCTTGAAGTTAAATTAAATAATAATGAAAATGAGCATGCGCGAGCAGTGTAATCAAACTTAAAAATTGTCTAGACCGAGCTGTCAACTTTAACCTTCAACCCGATTTACGTAACGGATAATACGGATATCTTTATTAATTATTTTATTTATTAAACTATAACAAACCAAGCACAAAAAACAGTCAAAACCTTGTTAAAACATGAAAAACGGTTTAATAATTAATAATAACCCAACGAAATTTTCGTGTTTCTGCGCTTGCGTAAGGTAAATGTGAATATTCTTTATAAATGGTCTAGAAATTCTAAAAGTTAAAGTAAATTTAAATAAAAGTAAATTTAAATTTAAAGTTGTCTGCATAAACCATTCTTTAAACTTTAGATTCTAACCTTAAGAAGCAAAAATGTCCCATCATCGGATGTGGCAAGGAACTGGGCAATTTCTCCTTTTGACAATGTCTTGCTTTTCTTCGGCTTATATCCTTCGCTTTTTCGTTTTAGGAGTATTTCTAACTGTGGAAATTTGCTTATACCCAAATTGTTCTTTGTAGCGATGACTGCTCTGAACATTGAGTAAACACATCGTCGCGAAATAAGCCAGAAAAACTTTTTTTTGAAACATATTTTTTATTTTTCTTTTTTCGGAACACCAATTGACAGATTTTTTATCCAAGCATTCTTATTTTCTTTTGATTCTGACGGCAACATAGACGAATAGACTGCCATTTGGGCTTTTATGCTGGAGGGAAGGGAATAATCAGACATCCTATTTATTTCTGGTTGAAATGACTAATTTTAGTGAAAAGTAAAATTCTCGCTCGCTTAAATAATTATTATTAAACATAACACAAACGGCCTTGTCGACATAGCAATTGAATGACAAACTAGTGTGATGTTTTTGGACCCAAAACAGGAAGAGGTACAGGTACAGATATACCTAGTGACACTGCATGACGTAACAAATTTTAAATTAAAAAAATCATGTTTTTACTGATATCTGCGGTCGTAAATAAAATGTTTTTATATTACTTGTGCGGTATCAGTTTATCAGTACTCGTGTGCTTATTCTGAGCTCATACCGCACTTATTATATAAATAACTAATATATCTCTTTAATCGCTTGATGGGTACAAACTCTGTAAGTGTTGCGCTAGCTCTGTAAATTCAGTAATTGCTTTTCTATACAAATAAAATTAAGAAGTCGCGGCTAACTGTAATTTTTTTTTTCGTTATCTATATTCACTATGGTAACTGAGGTAGTTATAACAGTACTTGTACTATGTTATGCTAGATATGACAAATACGAGTAAGGCACAGTACTTTCATTAACGAATAACTTTATTGTCCGGATAATTGCCATGGTTACAATTGTCACAACAATTGTTATTATGGAAATTATCCGGAAAATAATTTTATTCGTTAATGAAAGTACCAGGGCTAAGACAGATAAAACATTTATTTTTACTGAGAAGGGAGGCTAGCATTAATCTGCCCTATATTAACGTATATCTTTATAAGCAAACAAATGCACGCTTCGTAACTACTATGCCAGTTTGCGTAAGCTCTAAATATTTAGTAGCAGGGTTTTTGGTAAAAATAACAAAAAAAGTAGGAGCTAATGGTATATTTTTTTGACACAGATATTTACTATATTTACTGCGCTAGCTATAGCACCAGAATGCGCTCGACATTAGAAATGTGCGCAAGCGTTTTAAAACAATTATTTTTATTGGGGAGGGGAAGGCTGGCGTTGACCTGGTCTTTATTTGTGTATTGAACAGAAACTGTTTTGCTTTCAATAAAAACAAATTTAGTTTATTCAAAAACCTTTAAAAAAGTGCATTATAGTATGGACATGAGGATAGAGTTAAGATGCAATTTTAATGGTACCTAGTACGCCCAGACCCATGTTTGATCTGGGGTTTAAAAGTAATTTTTTCATTATGTCACAAACGATTATTACAAAATAGATAGATCTAGTGTAAAACAGATGCTTTTACCAATCACCTCCTTTCGAATGTGTTATTATTATCTGACATAAGGAGGATCAATTAGGAAGCATCAATCATTTTACAGACGTTTTTTAGTATGCCAAGATACAATCTATATTGAAATCGTCTCTTTTGACATGCCAAATCGTATAATGGATTTATAAAAATATGCAGATTTATTGCATGCAGAATTTTTAATCACACATAATAGTTAAAAAACAATGGACATAATTTAGTTGCAAATTACACGGTTAATATTTTCGACTCAGGAGGTGGTCCCAAATATAATTATACACCTGACAGTACAATTTTTGTAAACAATGTTATTGGGTAAAGCTTTAATTCTTATTTAATTTTTATTAGAATAGCACATCTTGAGTCTAACATTTTATTTAATTTTAACACAATCAAGAATATTTAAGTTTATTATTTCCTTATCAGATTTACCATCCGTTTTCTGCGCTACACAAAGTAAACCAAAAATTGTTTCATATATCGTTGCAGGTAATTGTATTAGCTACTTGTAACTTTTTGAAGCAAGTGGAAGCTAAATGTCTGGTTTAAATATAAATCCAAGTACATGCAATGCAGCAACCACTGTTGCTCACTACAAAAATACTGAGATTATTTGTACAAAAAAAGTACAAATAAGTACTTTTAAATACGTTTTTCGTTTAAATACTTTTAATTACCTAAATTACTAGTCTTTTCGACATTGGCATTTGTACTTGTGCGTGCAAAAACTTTCCAAAAGTATTTAATATATAAACAATTTTAATAGATAAATACTTTAGGAGTATTTGGATACTTTTAAAGGGTTTAAATGCTTGTATTATTATAAGAATTTTTATTAGATAAAAAGTCAAGGTCAATCAAATTAAATACAGATATTTGCTTTAAAATATACTTCCTATATTTTTGACATGTATACTATTTTAAGCGATTGTCATTTTTGATAGAAATCATAATTTTAATTTTGACAAAAGCCATTTTTTAAAGGCTAGAATATCTTTAACTGGTAGTAAATTTTTGAGAGGTACCCCATTGATAATATAATTTTTTTTATACTTACCTGAAAATACTACATTTTCAACTGTGTATAAAATACAGTAAATATGATATTTTCAGAACAGCACAGGGGTTTTTTTTTTCCCATCCCTCTTTCTGTGCGCTTATACAAAAAACCATCCATGGAAACTGTTCATGACAACGATTTATTTATTAATGACATATTTTATTTTCAGTGAAATTTATGCCTTTTTAAAAAAAAGAATTTAGTTTTGGGAAAAAAACCCCGGATTTCCCCCGATATTATATTACAACAAAGGCAGAATGAGTGCAGATTTATTACCAGAAAACCCAGGTTGGATTGAACATAAATATCACATTTTTACCGAATGGCGGACTCAAAAAAGAATCAAAAGGAGGACGATATTATCAGTTTAACTGAAAACCAAAATCATAATCACCCCCTTATGGTCGATTCTCCATGTTAAAGAGTTGTTTGGCAATAAAATAAAATCCACCCAATATCCAAAAACTACCCTTTTTTTAAAACGAAAACCTTAGGATATGTCCCAAAGAAACCCAAAGTTTTTAAATCAGAACAAAAACCAAATTTTTTTTAAACTTCAGATGGACAATATCTACTAGCAAAGTAATTTTAGTGTTTGGCATTTTGGCGCATGCCGCGAGATGATTTAATACGTTTAGTTTAGACGATGTGGAAGATAAACGTTTCCTTGTCGTGTTTTTACGAGATGGAAAAACTAAAGGTAAAGGGTTTTACCATTACCAATGAAAATTGCAAATTTAACCCCTGTACACTTTACCGTTAATACGGAGATTTCCGCCCTAAAATTGGGGGAAAAAAGTTTTTTGTTGCATCCAAACCCAAAAGATGTTACGCTCAGCATGTTTATACTATCAGTGGTATTCCAAAACTTTTAAAAATATTAAAAAACAAAATATCAGAAGAAAAACCGGACAGGGGCAAAGGCGTTCTTGGCTACCATGTTGGTAGAAAGCGGGGGGTTTTGCCCCTTTAAAAAGACAGGAGGTCCTTTTTTCCCAATGAAAGGAAGGTATTAGGGGACCCATACAAAGAAAAATTGAAGTACCCCAAAAAGTTGTTTAGGCCTTGTAACTTGGAAACAAAAAATCTGTCCCAATCAAGGACCCAAAACATACACGAACACCCCCTTCAACATTTTTAGTTCAAAAAAAAATAAAAAAGGGTTAGCTTCCTAATAAATTTCTTTTCCTTAATCTCGGTTTTTCTCCAAAATTAATTTTCTTAGATTTAATTAGCTTAAATTTTTTTTTTTGTTAATTTGTTTTACTGTTTTAAAAATAAAAATAAATAACCCAAATTTTTCTTAAATCATTTTTGATTTTTTTGTTTATTTTTTTGGGTCCTGGTATAATAAAAAATATCGTTACCACCCCAGTTGATTTTTTTCTTCATGTTTTTCCCGGTTGGGCTGCGCCTCCCCGAAAATGGTACGCGCGCACGAAAAATCGTCATTTCCTACTGGTAATAAAATATACTATTATGACTTGAGATATCATATTTTTGACAGCTTTATGTTTTCCCATTTTTTTGAGAGAACTTACCGGGCAAAATCATAACCTGTTTTGAGGCTGTCAATCGCCTCAAAACAGGGTGTTACGCCCCAGTGAAATGCAGGAATTAAAAATGAAAATCCTGTGTTGTGCAGTTTTACTTGAAACTCTTTATTTTTTAAAAAAGTTAATACCAAAAAAAAAAATAAAAAAAACACAAAATTAAAGTCGCCCCTCTTAAATTTTGCATATTATTGTAATTACTATTGTATGTATGATTAAAGGTTTTTATTAGACATCAAATTTTCCCAAATGTTTTATTCTTTTTTTTGTGGTCCTCTTGTTTGTGTTTTTTTAAGTCGTTCTGACGGATCCCAGAGCGTGAAGCGTGTGTCCCTTCTGGTTTTTAGCCTGTTTTATTCCTATTTTGTGTTTATTGAAATTTTACCCAAATAATGCAGGCTTTAAATCTTTTAGAACCAAGAAAAAAAACAAATTTGAAAGCGGGGAAATTAAATGTATTTTTAAAGTTGCAAAAGAAGTAATAAGGGAAGTATAGTGGTTAGGGGTAATAATTTCTGCTCCGGAATGTGTAGAGGGCGAGGTCTGAGCCTGAAGTTATCGATGACCTGAGGATATTATCGCCTTAATATTGGACCCAAAGAACGCCCCATATTAATCGACTAAAAGAAACTCGTGTCATTTGCGATGAGGCGGCCAGTGCAGAGAAAAAAAAATATTTAAAGGATATTGAGGGCAAAGGTTACAATCAAAAACTTAAAAAAGCAAAAAAAATTTTTTAAAAGAAAAGAATTAAATATACAAATGTATCACACAGTACTGCTTTGGTAAATACATCTACCCAGAACAATGAATAACCTGGGTTCAGCGCAAACTGAAAGCTGTTACTTGTCTTCTAACCCTTTAATTCGATCAAACAACGATTAAATGTGATGTGTCACGAAACTCCGTATCCTAGCTCTGAATCGAAAGTATGTCTTCCCTAAAATCAATCAACTCACTAAAAATGAATAATGTCTTAAAAGGAAAGGATGGTCAGTTGGAGGAAATGAAAGCAAGAATGTTAACTAGTATAGAAGTGCTTTCAGTATTTAAATGATATGTATGCAACCAGTGTGAAGAGCATTGAACATCAGGTGTGTGCTATAAGCTGAACAAACCGGCCAAACCTCGGAATGTGTTGATTAAATGAGTAACAGTACAGCGAGTAATGGTACATCGGAAAGATATTGGGAAAAGTATGCAAGATATCTAAAGAGAATTAAATGGTAATGATGAAGAAAAGGTTTAGTGTGAGCATGGAGAGACAGAAAAGTCTGACTGAGATGGCTTCCCAGTTGTGTTAAATACTCTGGTAGATACTTCTCTGTTTAAGTTTGAGGGTTTGTGAAACCATATGACTTTGGACGAACTTTCTAAGGGTGTTTTTAGTGCCACACCAGGGATTTCTCGCACAGAAATTTGCTGTAGTTTTTTTGAATATTGATAAGATTGTAAATTTTGGTAATTCTGTTAGTTTAGGCAGCATAATTGCTGTAGGTAGATACTAACCATATTTTGTGGTTTATATGTGGTCTATGGATCTAATATTTTCTTTATATCTAGAATAAAGACTGTGTAGTATAGACTTATATTAAAAAATGTTTTAAATTTCTTTAGGAATGCATCTGATGACTAATTGAAAATTTTAAATCAGAGCTGATATAGACACGGTGGAAGTCCTTCAAGTATTTTGTAACTCTGTATATGGCTAACAGTTATTGTCATTCTAAAATTACGCTTGTATCTGTACCTTGCGTTGGGCTGTGTGTTTCAGGCAATTAGATTCGGCAGCAATGCTTGAATCATTCCCCCTTTCTTTAATTAGATCAGATATTTAATCAGTGATTTCTTGTGGAGGGATGACAACGAACATTCTATGAATAAGACTTCTGATATGACTGATCAGTGGAGGATACAGAGTCGGTATCGGAGAACGAGGTTCTGCTGAGCAATTTAAGGCAATAATTTAGATCAAAATTCTTTTTTTTTTAGAAGCCTAGTAGGTTAGACTGAAACTAAATGTGGCTAGTTTATTGTTACTCATTTAACATTAGAAGTCTTAAAAGCAAGGTTAATGATTTTGAGGTATTATTAAATAAAGTTCAGCCCAAGATTTTATGTCTAAATGAACATTGGCTTAACGACAATGACAGTGTGATTTATGTTATTACTAATTATTCTCTTGTGAGCTATTTCTGTCGCTCAGTATTAGGGGCGGTGGCACTTATGTTGCACTAAACTTACTACTGGTGTGGCGTCTCTTGAGAAGGACTGTGAACTGTTAACAATGCAGAAGCTGAATTGATCAAAAAAATACGTTTTTATTTCAGTTTATCGTTCTTCGGATGGGCAATATGGGTAAATTTTTGGAGACTTTGAATATTCCTCTGGATGCCGAAATTTATACAAAAATATAATTATTGTTGTTTTGTGGAACTTAACGTCGGCACAAATACCATGGAAGAGAAGTGGTTAGTTGATCGGTTTATTTTTGACTTACGATCTGAAATCGATTGCCGATGGGATAATGAAGGATATTTTCTACATCTAGTACGCAACGATAATATTTCTTCCAATATTGATGTGGATATTATGTGTGAAATTTTGGGAGAATACGCTGTCTGATCACTCAAAGCTGTGAGCATGCCAGGCATACCCAGGCCAAAACAACTGGTTTCATATAAGACTTATATAATCAGTATTCGTGTGGACTTAGAGTGTCAATAATGCTGCAGATGAAACTTGGCTGGATATGTATCAGGAGGTTAGTAGCTGAGGAAAGGTGGGCATTCCTTAGAATTTTTATGTATTACTTTGACACAAACATACCACTTTCCAAAACCAATGCAGGGGCAAGGATGTAAGTAAAAAGATGGGTATCACAAGAATTCAAGTGGTCTTATAAACTTAGAGATATGTACGTTGTATAGACGAACAAATAATTTGGAACTTTTCCCGGCATTATATCGAAAGGATTTCTAATTATTAAAAAATGTAAAGACTACAGGAAGAATATATGTGATGGAGAAGAACAGTATCATTCTGAATTCACGAAATGTCACGAGAACTACATAAGATTTGTCTGTTAGGAATAGACCAGGGAAAAAGAAAAAAACTGTTAACGATATTGCCTTGTTACACATAATAATGACTTGATCAGTACATTCAGGTCGTGCCGTTTTTATTTTTGACGACTGTGGTACCTGGTATTATAGAAATGTCAATACTTCTGACGAACGTTTCAGTTATTGAAAATTAATTTATGTTTGTGGACTGCTCTGTTCATTGTTTTAAAAACATACTCACTCTTTTTTTGAGTCACCATGGTTTTTGTACCCCTAAAAGGTCCACTATTACAGCCATATTCCAATCATTCTGTGTTCTTGAACAAATTAGGTAAAGAGATCCGTTGCTGGTATTTATTTCAGTCACCAAGACCTTTGACTTAATTGATCATGATTTTGTTACTTAAGTGAAAAGCTTGAGAATCCGAGGTATTGCGGCAATCTCGCATGGTTATCTAACCAACGGAAAATTCGCTGTGACAGTGGGTTCCAGCTCTGGAGGCTTGGCCACCTCACAAATCAAAAATAATTTTCTATGGGAGTTCCTCAGGGTTTTCTATGCTGAGACAAATTCTCATCCAGAATGTTCATTAGTATGGATAATTTGTTAACCTTCAATCTTTATATTAGTTGATGTAATCTAAAGCTATTTAATAGCGGGTCAAGTACTATTGTTGCCTTCTCCCGCAGATCAAATGGAAATGGCTCAGAACCATGGCTGACTGGTGTTCAGTGAATAATCTATTACTAAATAGTGACAAAAACTGTTTAGTTAAATTTAGGGGTAAGGCCTTGAGTCACTGCTACTCTGGATGTATTATTGATAAGTAAACAGGTAGTTGTGTGAAGTTCTTGGAAGTATTCTGGTTCCAAATTTGCAGTGGAATAACGGTGGAACCTCTCTTTCTAGTTTCAGATGTGTTCTGTGCAGCATGTAATTAGATATCTCCGAGATCAGGATGATATTTACTTTCTTCAGTCTTTTGTATGACCATATTCGATCGGTTATTTCATACAGCGGCTCTTTTTGGTATAGATCGTCTGTCTGGTCTTCTCCGAGTGTTTGTAACTCGAAAAAGCGAATATCAGACTAATGTTGAGAATGGGTTTTAACGAATCCTTTCGGGGTAGGTTTAGAGAAATGAAAATACTCACGGTTCCGTCACTGGGCTGTACAGATTCTGTCAGTATTTTAAAACAAATTCTGACAAAAGCAATCACATGCGAACTAGAGGTAGCAGGGATGACCTTGTCATTCCGTCTCATAGTACTGCTTCGTTCGGTAATGATTGCGATGATGAGCTGCAGTTCTTTGAATCTTTAATGGCATCGAGGCAGCGGATATCAGAGGGATAAAAGCATTACCACTTTTAAAATGAGTCTTAAAATTATTTAATTAAAAAAGTATTACTCGGTAGACGAATACCTGATACTCGCTCACATTTATGGTGGTTCTTGTCCTTCCTGACGGGTAACGGGTTATCTTGTATTCATCACCATTGTGATTATTGTTTTTTCTATTGGACTTGTTTGTCGTCCGGTTTTGTTTGTCGATTAAGAAAGTTGCTTTTGATATTCATATGAACATGTTTGTTATATATTCTTGTTTGTTATTAAATTATTTTTGTTTCATTTTTTGTATCTAGTTCTCGGTTTTTAAATTTTAATTTGGACATTGTGTTTATCTTCCATTTGTGGCCTGACGTTGTCTATGTCTGGCTGGAATATTAATGACAATAAAGCATTTTATTTATTTCATTTGAGCTTATTTCTATTAAGGCAGCTGTTACAAGTGTTGGGTTGTTCATGTATGACCTTAAAGTGGCAGTGGGATAATTCCACTATCAAGGGAAAAACACGTTGGCTAAAATAAATTATTTTTCGTAAGACAGAAGTTAAAGTTCCAGCTTGTGTTTACAAAGGGACATTTTTAATAATGATTTTAGCAGGAGTCAAAAGAAGAATCTACAATTTTGTTTAAAGGATAAACTAAATTTAAGAAAAATGTAACAAAACAGGATATCTGTAATGCTTAGTGATCGGTTCTGAATGAACTAAGTAATTTTTTCTGTTAAATGCACAGATTTAACTAATTTTGCATATACAGTGCCTTCATTAATGTTTGTAAACCACGTAGACCAAACCACGCGATTTTGGTTTGTAAAAGTGGCTTCACTGCCTGCTGGTTTCTTTCCTATTACAATATTGTTACGAATGAAAAAGTTCATAAAGTTTTTGCTGACATTTATTTTTTTAAGATGTTTACCCAGCTTCTAAACTCCGAACAAAGTAAAAATATTGTAAATCATTATTACTGGTTATAATAACCTCCTGAATCGTTAAATCAAAAATCAGATCAGTGCAGGTTAGTGGTCCAAAGACACTTTTGAGAATAAATGATGTTGGCAACACAGCAAGCTCTGTTTCGACAGTGAGCTGAGCTGACACTACTGACAGACCAGCTATTTGGCTTGAGCAGTGTTGGTTTTGGATAGTTTTTGGAAAGTTTTAGATTTTTGATCAAATTATGTTTGAAAACGAACCTTTCAAGCAAAACAGTTCTTTTCAGAACTACTTTTCATATTTCGAGTTTAAGAGTAAAATTAAATGTTGTTTTTGTTATTGAAGTTACGTAAATAAAACTATTTTGTTTACTTTTGAAAATGTTTAAAAATGTGGACTGTGGAACAAAGATGCCTTTATAATAATGGCACATTTTTAGAAGTGCAACTCGTAATGAGGATGGAACTTGATCATATTCTCATCTCTCCAGTTGACATGGTTCAGTTTAGAGAAAGGTTTTCTGACAATCTTGTTGAGTACGAAAAATTGTCCATCTGAGCATGTGCTAATCAATGGCTTTAACAAAAATTGCATTTGTAGGCAAGTCCACTGGAAGGCCAGCGCGATTCTCATTTTCAGCTATATGTGTGCTCAGATAGACACATTCCTAAATCAGTGGAGAAGTTGTCTACTCAGTCCGGTAAAGATACTATTTTAAATAAAAATTGAAATTAATGTTTACAGTGCCATATTTTTTTTAGAAATGTTTTGAATTTCTTGCCATAAGACCTTAACCAAAAACTTGGGACTTTTGATCCATATAAGTTACAGTGTTGTTCAGGAACTGTTTTACAGATTTTAGAAAGAGGGTGCAGTTTTATTCAGGTTTGAATTCTGATTCTTAACAATGAATGATGTTTTTGACCATACTTTGTTACTCTGATGAAGCGTGGTTTCATTTGCCCGGTTAATATAATTAGATTTTTGTACATTGTTTTATCTAAATTTCTTTTATGTAATAATTTTCCCTAATTTTGTTTTATTATCATATTGGATGAGTGTAATTTATTAATATGTAAAAATAAATCTAAGTCATGTCCATCATTTAAAGTCAAATCATTTATTTAAATAATATGAATAAACTGTGTAAACTAGAGTTAATGTGACTTGAATTTTTCTGTTAAGTTTAAGTGACTAAAAATCTGAGGATATATCAGAGACCATCTTTAACGGATCTTAACTCAACCGCCTGAGTCAAGGAACATAGCACCAAAATAGGTACTTACGAGGTTTGTTAGCTGATCAGGAAATTCAAAGTGCTGGTTGCCTTGCGACCAATTGTATCATATATAAATTTGTAAAACAAATTTAATTAATGGAAATAAATATCTGCATTTTTGCATTAGAAAAAATGCATTTTCGAAAACTCTACATCTTAAAGTTTACGCTATAAGATCATAACTAGGTTAATAATGATGCAAAATGGGCTCGAATTTGTGCTCGGGGTTTCAAAGGTCGTTGAACACTCATATGATAATGACAAGGGCTAGAGTACCTGGAGCACTAGGATAAATATGAAAACGTGAATATTTTAAAAGTTTTACCAACAATCCTGCTAATGGGATCCAACTGTCCTTAAAACTCCACTAGACCACGTTTACACTATCGCCAGGCTTACTTAGGTGCTCCGTAGGCCCTTGCCAATCTCTTGAGTCAGCATATCAGCGACCTTGAAGACTCCTTTGGAAGAGATCGAACGATATCAAGGATGACGCCGATACGTCGCAGTCTCTTATATCGAGCGGACCGTAAAGCAAATGGAGCGTAATCGTTCATTACATTTCTGGTGGCGTTCAGTCTCTGGCAAATTCTCATTTTCATCATTATTTACCTGAATATACGGCCTATGGTACAAACAACAGAGAATGCTGTTAAATGAGTTTTTAACGCGAAATCTTCGAATTTTCGACCTATGTTTGTTCTAAAGTTTGTAAGACGTGGATACGAATCAGATACAAAAGCCGCATTCAATTCATGCCAATGCGCAATCCTCGTTCCTTAACTTAGAATTTTTTGTACCTAAATCTAGCAAATTAAATTATTGACAAACAAGGACTCAAAACTAATGCATACAAAAATTATCCAAAAAGGCTGTAATAACTTGGTTCAAGTATAATTATGTATGAGAAAGACAATAAATGGTAAATTTTCTAACCTTAAAAAAATGTTTTGACATTTAGATATCTCGATTTTAAAATGCCCGGCTCAGGAAAATGAATATTTCTAGGGATATTTTATTAAATTTTTGTGCAACCTCTTAGCCAAATAACCCGCAACATTTTGGATATGTAGTTTCTAAACATCAATGGACATACCTAATAACATATATATATATATATATATATATATATATATATATATATATATATATATATATATATATATATATATATAATATATATATATATATATAATTATAAATATATAATAAATATTTTAAAATATATATATATATATATATATATATATATATATATATATAAAATATTTTATATATATATATATATATATATATATATATATATATATATATATATATATATATATATATATATATATATATATATATATATATATATATCCGATTTTGACCAAATTTGGTATAGGGGGGCCCTTTTTTGGCGGAAACGTTTCGTTTTAAAAAATATCCGTCATCAAAGGGAAAAACAAACAACCTCATTAAAACATCCCTTTTTTTAGAATTTTGATTTTTACACAATTTAACACAATAGTTAATAAAAACTTTTTTAAAAAATTGTTTTTTTTATTTATTTTATACCTATTTTTCCTTTTAAATTTTAAAATTACTTTCAAACGCTGCAACCAGGTATAAAAAAATACAACATGGCCCCCCGTTTTAAAGTGATATTTGGGAATTTAATGAAGAAAAAGGTGTAAAATAAACAAAAAAAAATTTAAAAAAGGGGTTTTTAAAAAATTGTGTGCCACTTTGGTAAAAAAAAAAATTGTTCAAAAAGAAGGGGGAATATATTAAATGAGGTTAGTTTGACTTTTTAATTTGATGATGGATATCCGAAAACGAAACGTTTCCTCAAATATTTTTTTTAGATTCGTGATCACCCCAAAAACCCCGATGCCAAATTTGGTCAAAATCATTCGGCCACTTTTTGACTTTTTTTTCCTTATATTCCTTTTTTAAGTATTTTAAGCCCAAAAATTTGGATTTGGCAAAAACCATCTGAACACGAATTTAAAAACAAAAAACTTGGGGTTTAAAAGCTTTTTATGTTTGCCTTTCCGAAAAAATTTTCCCAAGAAAAACATTCAGACATTTATTTAAAAGGGAAAAGGGCCAAGCCTTTTTCCAGTAATAAAAATTTTAGAAATTTAAAAAAAAATTTGTTTTTTTTGTTTCCAACTTTTTTGTTATATTTTTATTGCATTAAATTAACGATATAAATTTTTGTTGTTTTGTAGAAAAAAAATAAAGTACACAATTCGGAACAGTTTTGATGGCAGTCAAACAAGTCTTTTTTAGACTAGTATGAGCTTTTTTTATATTTAAAGGAAACCACATTATTTAAACTTTTAAAAAAATGAAAGAAAACTTTAAAAAAACTTGTTTTCCCTTTTTATTATTTATTATATTTGAAAATTGTTCAAATTGTCTAACATTTAAAAATTTTTTTTTTGTCTTTAAAAAATAAACCCTAAATTTTTGTCCAAAATTTTTATTTAATTTCATCTAACCTTTTCTTCCCCCCTACCCAACACATTTTCTTAACCTTATTTTAGGTGACAACCCTATTGCTTGGGTTGGTTTTAAATTTTTCCTTTGGCCTAAAATTAAAAACTTAAAAAGGGGAAAATCTATTTTGGCAGAGTCAAAAAAATGTCCATTTAAGGTCCCCTATTGGGGCTTGGGTTGGTTTTAAATTATTTTGGGGTTTTATTTTACATTCCCTAAAACTTAAAAGACTATAAGAAAAAGCTATATTTTTTAAAGTAAAAAAAATTTTATTCATAATAAGGGGGAACACCTTTTTTTCATTAAAAAGAAAAATGCCATATGTAAAAAAAAAATTTTGACGTGACAAGAATTTTAATCAAAAAATTTTCCCTGAAAAAAAATTATAATAGATAAGACAATAGTCCCAAAAGGTTTAAATTAAATCTTAGCTGAAATAAACTTTTTTGATTTAAAAATTTTTTAAATTTAAAAAAAGAGAATTTGGTTTAGAACTTTTTTTACGGACCAAATTATAACCAAACCATTATTGATTATTGTTTTTTTTTTTCTTTTTTGTTCCGGTTTTGTTTGTCGATTTTTATTCCCTTAACATGTTTATATTTTTTTTGTTGAAAATTTTTTTTTCCATTTTTTTTTTCGAATTTTTTTTTTAAATTTTAATTTGATTTTTTTAATTTTTTTTTTACTTTTACAAGACTTTCTATGTTTTGGGAAAATTAATGACAATGCTTTTTTATTTATTTTAATTTTTTTTTTAAAAACTATTGTTGAGTTATTTTTATGAACTTAAAAAATGGGAATTAAAATCTTTAAACGGGGGCCTTTAAAAATAAATTATTTTTTGGTAAACAAAGAAATTAACCAACCCGGGGTTTTCAAAGGGGCATTTTTTTGGGAAAACATGCAGAATTAAAAAAAAAAATTTCAAAAAAAGGGTCAAATTAAAAAAAAATTATACCCTTTTTTAAATTAAAAAAAATTTTTTTTCTTTTAAAAGCAAAAAATTTAACTAATTTCTCATATATATATATATATATATATATATATAATATATATATATATATATATATATATATATATATATATATATATATATATATATATATATATATATATATATATATATATATATATATATATATATATATATATATATATATATATATATATATATATATATATATATATATATATATATATATATATATATATATATATATATATGAAATTAGTTAAATCTTGTGCATTTAAACAGAAAAAAATTATCATTTTTTTAATTTAATCATAAGAACATAATTTGGTTTTTTAAATTTTTTTTAATTTTTTACCCTTTTTTTACCAAATTTTTTTTTTTTTAATTCTCATGTGTTCCATTATTAAAAATGTCCTTTTGTAAACATTGTTTTTAAATTTTTTAACCTTTTGGGTTTTTTCCAAAAAATAATTTTTTTTAAAGGGCCTTTTTTTCCGATATAGGATTTTAATTGCCATTTTTTAAGGTCATGGCAATAACTCAACAACGGTAGCCATTTTTAAAAAAATAAATTAAAATGAAATAAAATAAAATGCTTTTTTTTTGTCATTAATATTAAAAGGAATTTTAAAAAGTCATTGTACAAAGAAAAATAAAAAAATTAAAAAAAAAATAAATTTAAAATTTTAAAAAACAATTTTGATAAAAAAAGGAACAAAAATAATTTCCAAAAAAAAGAATATATAAAAATTTTGGAATACTAAACTTTTCGACAAAAAAACCGGACGACAAACAAGTCCCAAAAAGAAAAAAAAAAATAATCAATAATGGTTTGGTATCATGAATTTAAAAATCATAAAAAGGACAAAAACCAAGGCGGAAAGAGTATCGTATTCGTCACCAATAATACTCTTTTTAATTAAAAATTTTAAGACTCATTTTAAAAGTGGATAGTTTATTTAGCAAGATTTGAATTTAAAGCCGTTATAATTAATCTGGGGATATGATTTCATTATCTAGTTCTGATATTTTCTTTTTTCGGGGGCGGGTTAAGGTTTACTTGATTAAAATATTTGTCCTCAAAATTTTTTTTTTAATAGTCAATTATGTTTTCTTTCTTAATGAAAAAAAATTTTTACACCAATTTTTATGAAAAAAATTTTTTATTCGGCTAAATAAGCTTTTTCCCCCCTTTTAGTCTTAATTATTTTTAGGCCAATATTGGAGTAGCCTAAACCCCAGAAAAGATTTAAGGACCAACCCACAACAGGGTTTCCACCCAAAAAAAAGGACATTGTTTTGATTCGGGAAAATAGATTTTCCGCCCTTTTTATAGTCTTAAGTTTTTTTTGGCCAATTTGGAGTAGCCCAAACCCCCGAAAATTTAAGGCACCAACCCAAACAACAGGGTTGTCACCATAAAAAGGACTAAAAAAGGGCGGGGGGTG